>JAJJMA010103194.1:2275-15344 GCA_023529015.1 Papaver nudicaule | reverse complement strand
ACGCTTGACGACATAAGGGCCTTCCCAATTAGGTTCCAGCTTCTTACATCCTTTCTTCTTCTGATACGGCGGTATCTCTCTTAACACAAGGTCGCCAGGCTGGTAATCTCTCTTCACTACACGCTTGTTGTATTCTCTGGCTAGACGGCGATGGTAATTCTCCATATGAGTCAAAGCAATAAGCCGCTGTTCTTCCAAGTCATCTAATTTTGCCAAGATTAAATCTGTGTTGAGGTTCTTCTCCCAGGCTTCGTGTTTTGTCGTTGGCAACATGACTTCTGATGGAAGTACTGCCTCAGCCCCAAATGTGAGTAAGAAAGGAGATGCCCCAGTAGCTTCTCTGATTGTAGTTCTGTAAGACCATAAGACGTTGTGGAGATGCTCACACCATGCCTTCTTGTGCCCTTCAACTCGCCTTTTTAACCCCATCCCTATTGTTTTGTTGGTGGCTTCCGCCTGCCCGTTGCTTTGAGGATAGATAGGAGTGGACTTTCCTAGTTTAACGCCATATGTTGCCAATAAGTTTTCAATGTTTTCGCCAACCAGTTCTTTCCCATTGTCAGTGCAAATTTCCGCTGGGACACCAAAACGACAGAATATATTTTCCCATATGAATGTGAATACTTCTTTTCCTGTTCTTTGTCTGATTGCCTTAGCTTCGCACCATTTGGTAAAATAATCTGTTGCCACGATAATATATTTGCGCTGTCCCGACCCTGGTGTCAGCGGTCCGATGATGTCAATCCCCCACTTGGCAAAGGGCCAAGGGCTTAAAACTGAATTTAACGAGACTGCCGGCGCTTTTATTTTGTTTGCATATAGCTGGCAATTCCTACACCGCTTAGCATATTCAGCAGAATCACCATTCATCCAAGGCCAGTAATACCCTTGCATCTTTACTTTTAGAGCCAGCGCTCTTTGTCCGCTGTGATTTCCACAGTCTCCTTCGTGAATTTCCTTTAACAGCTTCTTTCCTTCCTCTCTTGATACGCATCGTAATAGTGGCCCAGCAAATGATCTTCTGTATAGGACGCCGTCTCTTAGCTCATAATTTCTTGACCTGCTGATAACCTTGTGCGCTAGAAGTTTGTTTCCAGGAGTGGTGAGATGCTCCAAGTAGTATCTTATAGGAACTCTCCAATCTGTTTCCGCTGATTCTTCAATATCTACCGCCAGGACCTCCTGCTGTCTTCTTCCTTCTATTGATGACATCTTTAACCTTTCAATAGCTATTGCCGGCACCTCTGGATCCGCCATCATTGAAGAGATAAATGCTAGTGCATCAGCATGTCTGTTGTCATTTCTGCATATGTGTCTAAATTCAAGGCCAGTAATCTTGTTAGCGTATTCTCTTGCCACCTGTAAATATTGCTTTAGCGAGCTATCATGTGCTTCATATCTGCCTAAGATCTGTCGAATGACAAGCTGAGAATCACTAGTCAAACGAATGTTGCTGATGTCCATTTCGATTATGAGTCTCATGGCGTGTATCACCGCTTCATATTCTGCCTCATTGTTTGTAGCTGGGAACTCTAATCTGAATGAGTGGACTATCCTTGAGCCTTTTGGAGAGATAAAAACTATGCCAATTCCTTTGCCTTCTTTATTAGCTGAGCCGTCAACATATACTTCCCACTGGTTTGGATCTCTTTTCAGCAAGTCTGGGACTCCTTCATCTGGATCTTCCTTCTCCATAAATGGAATATCTTCAGTTTCTTCTTCTTCTTCTTCAATGGGAAAGTCCGCCAGGAAATCAGCAATAACCTGTGACCTTTGAGCTGTCCTTATTTCATATTTGACGCCAAACTGATCTATCTGAGCATTCCATTTTGCAATACGCCCTGCTCTTTGAGAACTATGAAGAATGGCTTCAATAGGAGTTTTGGTGAGTACTGTTATGGGATGAGCATGAAAATATGGGCGAAGTCTGCTAGTGGCGAAAACCAGAGCTAGTATTAGCTGCTCTATCTTAGTATAATTCTTCTCAGCGGGCTGCAGAGTTCTACTAATATAATAGATTGGTGTTTCGCCTCCTTTTGTCCGCACTAAGACTGCACTGACCGCTGATGATGTGGCCGCCAAATAGACTCTTAATTCTTCTCCATGTTCCGGCGGTTGGATGGCTGGCAAGGTAGCTAAGTACTTCTTTATTCCCTGGAAAGCCTCCTCATGGTCCTTTGTCCAGTTGAACTTTTCTCCTTTCTTTAGCATTTGGAAAAATAATTTGCACTTGTCAGAGAATCGAGATATAAATCTGTTAAGAGATGCCAGTACACCATTTAAGCGCATAACGTCCTTCAGAGTTACCGGCGAGGGCATTTCCAACACAGCTTTTACTTTGGCCTGGTCTGCCTCTACTCCTTTCTTTGTGACAACATAACCCAAAAACTTTCCAGATGTAACACCGAATACGCACTTTGCTGGGTTAATCTTTAACTTAGTTATTCTCATGTGATCAAAGATTTCTTTCAAGTCTTGTACATGATCCTTCTTTTTCTTGCTTTTGACCAACATGTCATCAACGTATACCTCCATGGTTTTGCCTATCCACTTCTCAAACATATCTTGAGCCATTTTTTGGTATGTAGCGCCAGCATTCTTAAGACCAAATGGCATTCTTGTGTAGCAAAATAAACCTTTGGTGGAGAAAAAAGCTGTATGACGCTGATCTTCTTCAGCCAACGGTATCTGGTTGTATCCAGAATAACCATCCATAAACGACAGCAACTCATGCCCAGAGGTAGCGTCAACAGTCTGATCTATGCTTGGTAATGGAAAGCTGTTTTTGGGACATGCCCTATTCAAGTCACTGAAATCAATACAAATTCTCACCCCTTTATTCTTCTTAGGAACAACCACCATATTAGCTATCCACTCTGGATATTGAACTGGTCTAATGATTCCTGACGCTTTCATCTTGTCAATCTCAGCCTCCACTGCTTCCTTGTACGCTGGTGCCAACTTCCTTGGACGCTGTTTGAATGGCCTAATCCTTGGGTCTATATCCAACCTGTGGCATGCAGTTTCTGGATCAATACCTGGCATCTCATTCATGCCCCAAGCAAAGACATCCACATATTCTCTTAGCAAGGCCTCTAGTTGCCGAGATTCTTCTTCATTTAATAAAGTACCAATTTTTACTGTCTTAGGAACATCTTCTTCGCCTATGTTGATCTCTCTTGTAGGTTCTACCGCCGTGAAGTGCAAATCTGGCTCACCCATAGGAGAAGGTTCCTTTAATTGCTATAAGGGCGCCGATGAAGGACCTACCGCTGAATCACCCTCTTTTACAGAAAGAATATATTTGTTAGGATCAACGACTAGTTCAGCTATTTCTTTAGTCTTAGTTGCTTCTTTGATCTGCTTCTTTTTCTCATTCAACCTGGGCTTTCGAGTTTCACGCATCTTTACGTCTACTTCATTGCATGCTTTTGCTATTGACGAGTCGCCAATGTATTCAGCTACCCCTTCTGGAGTTGGGAATCGCAGCCGCTGATGATAAGTAGAAGGTACTCCCTTGATGCTATGCAACCATGGCCTACCGAGGATTGCTGCATACGGCGAGTCTACTTCCACAACACAGAAAGTAGTATCCATAATCAACGTTTTTGTCGTAACAACCTTCATCTTTACTTCTCCTTTGGGTTTAGATGCTATCCCATTAAATCCATAAATACTGTACAACGACGGAACTAATCCCTCCACTGGCTCTTCTTTAGAGTCCATAGCTTGGTACGCTGAGTTGAAGAGAATATCAACAGAGCTTCCTGGATCAACCAATACTCTTGGAACCTTGAATTTTCCTATCTGGATAGTAAGGACCAAAGGGTTCAAGTGACTTCTTGCCTCAGGTGGTAGCTCTACCGCTGAAAAACTGACCGGCTTTTTCATCCATTCTAGTAGTGGACTGTTCTTGACGGCGACACTAAAGATCTCCTTTCCATTGCTGTCCCTTTTATGAATTCTTGACATTACATTATTATGAAATTCATCTCTACTGATTGTCGAATGCACGATTGAGAAACAATTCAACTCTTTCAAATCACGCTGAACTTCTACTTCAAACACTTCAGGCTTTGGTTGTACTGGCTGAACTTGCTGGACCTCCAATGGTGGCGCTGGGGGTAGTTCTAAGAAATCTTGAAATCTTCCCATACGAATGAATCTATGAACTTCTCTTTGAACTCCTGTGCAGTTTTCAGTTGAATGACCATGAAATTGATGGTACTGGCAGTATTGGCTGGTATTAGAAATAGGATTCGCAGGATTGCCTCTGTTAAAAGGATAGCGAATTTCGTTCCTTGATGCGGAGCTTTCTATCTGCCCAAATGCATCTGTGTATGTTACACGTAATTTTGGTAGCGTGGCGTCTTGAAAATCTGGGTATCCTGGCTTTCTATCGCCAAACCTTCTATTATCATTGTTGAATCTCCTATCACCATTCCCCTGTCGCCTATTGTCATATCCTCCTCTGTTGTCGCCGTAATTTCTTCTATCATTGTTGGCGTATCTTCCTCTATTGTCCTGATCATCTCTTCCTGCATAAGTGTCTCTTTTCCCTTGATTCCACTGTTGATAACCGCTTTGCTGATGCTGCTGTCTTTCTTGTGGCTGCTGATGTGGGACGACTGCCGCTGAAGTCTTAGCCGCTGCTTCCTCCAATTTTTTGTGTTCTTTTCTAATCCATTCCTTTCTTGCTTCTTCTTGTTCTTCTGGCGACAAATTGTTGATAGAGTGAGCATGCTTTGTGCTTTCTTTCTTCTGGCGCTCTTCTTCTTCTCGCATTTCTTCATATACCAACCATTCATTCTGTCTTGCCCTTAACTCTCCTATATCTGCCACTGGAGTCCAATATAAAGACTGAAACATCTGATCCGTTGTCTCCATACCGCTGATAAATGCATTCATCTTTTCTTTGTCAGATACCGCCGTCCCCACTTCACTACACAATCTTCTCCACCTCATGATGTAACTTCTACACGTTTCCATAGGTCTTTTCCTGTTGTTAAACAACTTCTCTGCCCCTGGGCGCAGTCTCTTGTTTTGAATGTAATTTGCAATAAATTTCTCTTCCAATTGTGCGTATTTCTCAATTGACTTTTCTTTCAGACTGCCAAACCAGGCCAAAGCTTCATCCTTGAGAGCAGCAGCAAACGACATGCACATTATTGGATCTGAACCAATCCAAGCTTGTAAATCTCTTCTGTAGCTTTGCAAGTGTAATGATGGGTCTCCTGTACCGTCGAAGATTGATGAAAAAGTTGGCATACTAAATCTCTTGGATACATATCCATATGTGATTTCATTTACAAATGGCGTCTTCTTTGCTTCTGAGATTGCCTTTTTTAATTTATCGTCTTTTGTCTGACCGGCGGCTTCTTCCATCTTTTTCTCCATACGGCGGAATCTTCTTGAGATGTACTCTTGTATGTCTTCCATCTTGCCCGAGTCAGCGTAACTTTCTTCACCGTGATTAGATTTCCCAGTCCTCTTACTTCCTTCTTCCTTTTTCGCTGTAGATGCTTCCACCTCTGGTCTTGCAAATCTGTTCTTTTGATGTTTGTGTACTGTATGAGTTGAGCGGCTCCTGCTTCGACTTTCCATTAGTTGCCTATGCTGTTCTGCCAATTGTAAGTTGCTCTGAAGGATAATGTCCATCTGTCTTTGCATTTGCAACTGCATCTGAGCTTGATTTATAGTGCTCTGTTCAAAAAATTTCTTTAACAACTCTTCAGTGTTATTAGCAGACTTTCCTTCCGACACTGTTATTGGCGCTGTCCTTGATGCTCCAACAGCGGTCATCATTCTACTGCTACCTCCTATCTCCTTTGACGTATTACCGGCTGCCCTCAAGGGTAGCCCATTAGAGTTGAGATTACCGCTTACTACTCTTGATAGTCCTTCCACTGCATGAGATGTTTCACCGGGAATCGCTGCTTCTTTGATGATGCCGTCATCCACTGCTTTTCCTTTACTTTGCGCTGGGACTTCTTCTTCCTCCTCCTCTTCTGGTATTCCCTCCAAATGTGTTATGTCTTGTATCAGAACAGGACCCAAAGTCTCTGTCTGCTGTTGAGGTACTGCTGACTGTGTTGCTGCTGTCTGCTGTGGAAGTACTGCTGATTGCATTGTTGCTGTCTGTTGTTGTTCTGGTGTCGGCGCCATTGACTGTTGTTGCTGACTCACTAGCTGTGGTGTTGTTGATTGCTGTTGATGAATCACCTGCTGTGGTGTTGTTGACCGCTGACTAGCATTGCCATTCAAGAAGAAATCATGTGCAAAACCCAACGGTGGTACCGCTGAACTTCTCAAGTTGTGTCGATTAGGAAGGGGAACAGACTCAGCGGGTGTAGGAAGTTTCGAAGCTCTACTTGTTGACGCTGAACCTCCTTTCCGCTTAGTCGCCATTTTAGTATCCTGTGTAGAAAACAACAAAAGCACTTCCTGACAGTATTAAGCTAGCTTGACTGTTAGCAAATGCCAAATTCGTTAGTGGAGACGGTTGAACAGTTTCTGACAAAGTAGGAAACAAACAAAATAGTACAGATCGGCAGCAACAACATTTGCAGAGCATGACCTAGTCTTGTCGGCAGTTGGAAGAAACCCTAAATTTTGAAAACTCATTGAAACCCTAAAAACACCAAAGTTTAATAACCCTACTCATAACAAAGATCAAAATCTGTACGGCATGAAGATTCCGTTAATAACTTTTCATAACACCTTGAGTCCAAAATGACATTACGATTTCTAACTAAAATAAATCTGCTAAGAATCATGTTTGGCATAACAATCCACCTTCACCCTAAATTTCTAATGACATATATGAACTTATCATGTAAAAAGTTTTCAAGGATTTTCACAAGAACTCCATATTACGTGCTCCTACACGTCTGAGGATATACTAATGACATCTAACACACCGCAATAAAAAGATTTTCTCATAGTTTATACGGATTTGACAGCAACAGTATCCTAAGTGCTGATAAATGGAAAACTCTTATAAATTTACAAACATATGTATGGTTAGAAACCACCAGCAATATGAGTGCTGTTAAAACGTCATTAATCATACTCAACGCATTCTATAATTCCTAACACAAGAGCTTTTTAAGCTTTAATCTCTTTAAGGACCGTAAACATACTTATAACTTAAAATACAGCAGCATACTAAACTTAGAAGCATAAATTTATGGTCGACAAAACCACCAGCAACACAAGTGCTGTTAAGACGCCATTAACCATGTTAAAAACATTCAATATTTCCTAATCACCCAGGCCTTTTAAGGTTCAGCCTCCTTGAACAAAAATAAACACATAAGTTCCATAAATGGAAAGTCTAAGCCTCTATCTTAACACAACAGCGCAACCAATACTTTAAATACTTCAAATACCACACCAAAATAGCCTAAGAATCATGAAAACAAGAAGAAAATTTTTGAAAATCACAGGTTCAGACCTCTTCTAGCGCCAAAATGTAGTTGGTAAAATCCCCATAGTGAAGATTTTACCAATACACCCCTAATTAAAACCATAAACATGATAAAACACATACATTTAGAATATACAACTCTCAGCATATAAACCAGCACTTAAGCATGCACAGGAGAAAACACCAAGAATAAATATCAGGTAACGCATAACAGTTGAATAAATCATAACACTCAAAATATATATTATTACTTATTGAATCCAAGCATCTCACCTTGCTATGGATCTCTCTCTACAGCATATCAAGATCTCACCAGCAATTTGGATAACAGAGAGTTAGGACTTGCTTCCTCTCTACTAGCCAAAACCTAGCAATCACTTTTCCAACCCCTTCCAACGAGGGCGTACACTGCCTTATATAGCAAATACAAGTAATGGAATACAGCTAATAAGTACAAACTACTTCTGACACTATTTGTCCTGTTCCTCACCGCCTTACCGCTGAACTCCTTTAATAACTCGGCGCCTCCCCTTTATAACTTCAGCGCCAATCCGTTGTATAGGATAAGATCAATGACTCAAATTCCACTGAATCAGTCATTCAATTCTGCCAAATCGACCGTTCTGCCCAACATTAAATGCTCAACTAACTTGCTCAGTTTCTGTCGAGGCTTTACCGCTGATGTGATTCTCGTGCATACCGCTGTTCCATGTGCTTTCTCAGCGTCCTTCTGTTGTTAGTGAATACCGCTGACAGGATCCGCTGACACTATACTTCTCCTCTTATGAATGCCCTTCTAAATATAAATCTTTCCTTAAGTTCTTTCTAATTGACGTATGGCATTTTCTTCATCTACATTTTGCCTCTTTCATCTTAAAAGACTCTAGTCGCTGAAGATGAAAATCTCTTGTCCGCCGAAAATGCCAGCGTACTTCCTCTGACAGTACTTTCTCCACGTGTAGCTGCATGCCGAAGATTTAGGGTTACTTTATGACCTGTCACTTGTTTAGCCGGTTGAGATCTTCCACCTATAAATATCTCTTTTTCTCCCATCCTCTTCATTTTCCTTTCTCTGTCTTCCTTCTTCTCTGAAAGTCCTAAACCAAAACCCTAACCACCACCAGCCGTCGCTGCTCAGTCGAGAACATCCTCTTTCCGCCTCTTTTTCAACTCCTTTTTGGTGTAAAACCACTTTTTGGCTATTGTTCTACGATATTTTCCCTTCAGATTTAACTTTCATTCGCTTTTTCCTTACTCCGGTGAAATTTCACCTCTGCAACTTCAATTTCCGATTATCCTTCATCTTTTCCGACTGTCCAATGGCTTCTACAGATTCTTCTTACGATCAAGAAAGAGAACTTCAGCAGCAAGGGTCTAACAACGAGGACGCCGAGTCGTCTTCACATTCTCAAGACCAAGAATCCGACGAGGAGGAATCTTCTGATGATGGCGGTAAGCCTTCTTGGGGTAATGACTGGGAAGGATATTATTCCAAAGATCACAAAGTCATCCCAACGCTTAGCATTTCTCCTCTCGCCGGTATTACCATGTGTTCTGAAAAGCTTCTCCTAGACCACATCCGCCAAGAAGGCCAAGACGAGAAACACTTGGTTATGTCAATGGGCCAGATTAGAGCCGGATATCGATTTCCCCTCTACGATCCTACCAATCCGCTTCTCCTTAGACTGCTGAAGCATATAAACAAGCATCCCGCTCAACTTTCTGGTAATTCTATTCGCATTCTCTATGAGTGGGTTGCCCGTAGTAACGGCTGTACGCTCTATCCTAATATTACTAGGAATCCAGCATTTATCGATAAGGAGCTATATACCGTTGAAAACTTTATTGATCAATACCATGTGAAGCCTAGCTCCAGAGCCGGCGAACCTTGGCTATATCGTATTGAGTCAAGAAGAGGTTCGAACAACCCCAGAAAATTCTTGAGAGACGCTGACAAGAAATCTTCTACTACCAAGAATCCCACAGTCCGCCATAAATCTGAAAACCATTGGGGCGACATTCCTTGTTTGATTGAAGGTCCTTGGCTTAAAGGTTTTGAGGATGAGAACAAGACTATTCCTCGTGAGGAGTTTCTCTCTGAACACTCTGACTTGGCCAAGCATGATTTTTGCTCCGTCCGCTGGGATGAGGAAAACCAGTATCTCAAAAAGGATGGGAAGTTTGTTGTTGACAAAAAGAAATGGGTTAAGAAACCCGAGTTTTGCAAGCCGCCCACTAAGAAGAATCAAGGCACCAAGAGGAAAGGAAAAGAGGGAGACGCTGTTGAGGTAACAAACACTTTGTTCTTGTTTTTGAAATATATGTATATATTTGCCTCTGTTTGTTAGCTAAACTGCTGACGATGATTTTCCTTTCCACAGCCACCTAAGAAAAAATCCAAGCCACAAAAACCTGTTAGTGCAGCAGACCGTGTTAAAGGCATTCTTGGCGCACTTCCTGGTATGTCTACCGCTAGTTCCAAGAAAAATAGCAGCGGTAAATCTACCGCTGTTGAATCGGAGAAAAATGCAAGCGTCAAATCCGCTGATGCTGCAAAGAAAGATGGCGCTCCTTCCCAAAAGAAAGACAGCGGGTCTTCGATGAAAAAGAATGAAGAATCTTCCAAAAACAAGGGTGGTGAAACCGCCGAAAAGAAGGACAACCAATCTTCTGGGAATGATGGCAAGACGCCAAAGATCAAAAAGACTCGTGCTTCCAAAGGAAATGATCAGCCCGTCAATTCTGTTACCGTTAATGATCTTGTTTCTGAGGATCAACCTGTGAAGTCTGCTAGCGAGCGCCATGCTAATGAAGTGTTTGAAGAAACTCCTACAACTCCACCAACTACTACTTCCAATACTGCCACCACAGGGCAGGGTACCGCTGATATGAACGTGGATATCGCTGATGAGAACACTGTCGAGACGCATGTTCCTGAGCAGTCAACTAATCTGATTGGATCTTCCTCTTCCTCAGCAGCCAACAATATTGCCTCAGCTCTTCATCATCTTCTCTCACTCAACATTCCGCCCTGTCCTTCTGCTGGCAATACTTCCGCAGAAACCCGATTGCCGCCAAACAAGCTTGTGGAGTCCTTTGCTAAGCTGCTGTCCCAGAATGAGAGTAGCTCTAATACTCTTTATCTGGAGTCAATGGGCAAACTGAGCGAACCTGGGTTAGCACTGAAGCCCGCTGACCTTTCTACCGCCGTTTCTCATCTCAGTCCTTATGAACAATTCTGCATTGCCGTGATGGTATATACTACTGCCTCAGCTTCGTCTTTATGTCTGTATTTTAGACTTCTTCTAATTCTACTAAACTTCTTATGTTCTATAGGATTTCCAGCGCAATTTAGGTGGTATCACCTTGAATGCCCAATTAAAGCAAGAACTGGACAATCTGCGTAAAGCAAAGGCTAAGGTAGATGAAGACCATGGTTCCTTGAAACACCAGCTAGCTGCGGAAAAGAAGGAGAGCTATCGCCATTGGGTCAACTACAATCAGCAGAAGAAAAAAGTTGATGAGCTCCAAGGTTAGTAACTGTTTTCAATCTTTCCTACAATGATTTTTTTTATTTTTTGTTTCTCTTTCTCCCAACGCCTAGTCTCTTTCCCTTATAAGGTCGCCGACAAAACCCTGATAATCGACTACAGCGGGCTGAAACTGAGATTGGTAAGTTAATTAGTGCTAACAACAAACAGCGTAATATGTTAATCAGTTTGGGTCGGGATGTTAAGTGGTACCGCCAAGAGTTGCGTAATATCACTGATCTTAACGTAAATCTTGATCATCTGCTCAAAGTTTCTGAAGCGGATGTGGCATGGAAGAAGAGTGAGCTGGACAACGCCTCCCGCTTAGCAGAATTGGAACGTAAAGCCAAGGAAAAAATGACTGTGGAACATATCAAGCTGTCTTCCCAACTAAAGGAGAAAGAAGCCACCATTTCCCGTCTATCTTCTACATTAGTTTGTCGTACCGCTGAGAGGGATTCCGCCAGAACTGAGATTCAACATCATAAGGATTTCGCCCAAATTCATGGGAATCGTGCTAGGGAGCTGAATGAAGAAAATACGATACTTAGACAAAAAATCAAACAAGCCGTTGGTCCCTGCTCTGATCAGGAGGTTCTTAGTAAACTTGACGAAATAAGTTCTGCTAAAAAGGGTATCCAAGAATATGTTAGCGGTCTAGAAGGTAGCTTTTTAGGGTTTTCTTTTTCCCTGCGATTTGCAATTTGCTGTTGCCTCAGCGCTAACACTATACTCTTTCTTTATTTTCAGAGAAGAACAAACGATTGGAGTCCCAGCTAGAAGAGCAGACCGCCACTTTGAAGGAGCATAGCGGATGTACCGCCAAGATTGCTGATTTGGAGGGTCAAGTAAAAGATCATCAAACGTGCGGGGACAAATTGCGTGCGCTTGAAACTGACAACATGCAATGTACTGGTAAGATTACCAATTTGGAGAATGATGTTAAAGCTCTCCAGGATTACAAGATGAAGTTTGATGATGAAGCATCCAAGTCTGCTAAGCTTCAGCGTATGCATGATGGCCTTAAGTCTGAGTTGCGTCTCACCAAGGAGTCTGTTCAAACCCTAGAGGAAGAACGCGCTTCTGATGTTAGAATGGCAGGTTTCTATGCTATCCAGATGTACTTGGCAACGTACTGCCCTGATCATGACTTGGATATTCCAGAGGATTATGCTCCTGGTCGCGATCCTCCTGTCATTGAAAATACTTCTGATACCGCTGATGATGTGGGTGACGCTGAAAATGCCATTCGTATACACAGCGGTTCAGATGATGAAGGTGCTGAAGAAGAAGAAGAAGCTGATGAAGAAGAAGACGCTGAAGATGATAAAGACTTGCAGCCAAAGACTCATGATTTACGCCACGATGGCAGCAAAGATTCTAGTGTTGGCAATGAACAAGATACTCCTGAATATCAGCGTCAAGACGCTAATGATCCAAATCAAGAAAAGGGTGGAGTTTCCACTAATGCTGAAGAAGACAAAGACACTTCTACTAAGGATCCAAATATGGTTGTTGACAACCCTTGAAATCTCCAAAAATGCAAGTCTAGGTTAATGTTTTATCTTTTAGCCATCAATTGTAATTTGAATAGCTAGTTTATTTTATGTCAACCATGAGATATAGATGTATATCTCACTTTTTGTGAAAGAACTCCAATAGACATATGTCTACCTTTGCATTTCGTTATATATATATGAATGTTTCTGTTTGCTTCCACCGGTGTAATCGAATCCATTTTAGTTTAGTGATGAACTGACAGCATTCATTCTGGCCACCACGCCCCCATTTTCGCTATACATTGTTACTTGTGCCCGTCGGCGATCTAATATAAGTGGTTGGTTAACCATGAGCCGTCCCTCTGGGAGTTCTCATGGAGTTTTATATTTTTCTGCCATCACTTACAGATCAACAAGTAACGCGTCAGGAATTTTAATGCCACAGTTAGCCAGAACTACTCTTAGTCAGACATCTAAAATTCTTCGTATACACCGGCTTAAGACTTTCGTGACAGTTTTGCCTCAGCGGATAGTTATTTAACCTTGCAGGATTTTATTTGGCGGATTTGCCTCAGCGTATGGCTATGTAAGCCTTGTAGAATTTTTATTTT
>JAJJMA010103190.1:2464-19265 GCA_023529015.1 Papaver nudicaule | reverse complement strand
CAAGAGTCCTATTCTAGGTAACCAAGTAAACCGACTTGGGTTAGAATAAGGAAATTGTGAAGTTAGGAAACCGTCTAGGATTTGGACATCGAGAATACTTGACATCCAAGTATTGAAGGTTATAAATAGGTGGTAGTCTCTTGAGTCTTAGACTTACGGAAACACAGACATTGTGGTGGAGAGACAAGGGTTTTCTTCTAGTTGTGAGGTTACACAACATTGAGACTTGTTCTTGTAAGGGTTGTGAGATTAGATAAAACGTCAAGGGACTATACCGTGTAGTTCTTGTAATTGTTCTTCAGATTTCCATAGTGAAAGGTTCATCATCGTCAAGTGGAGTAGGCATTGCCGAACCACTATAAATCTCTGTGTTGTGGTTTGCTTCTTCTTTATTCGTCTGTGGTTGTTGTGTGTGCTTGCTTATACTCGTCTGTGTGTGCGCTTGTGTGTGTCTAGAACTAAACAGGTCTGGTATTGATTGCTACATTTTCCACCTAACATTCTAAACAGTTTTTATGTAGTAATTTCATATGCTAGAGATAATCTCTCACCACAAATTCTCCAATAGGTAGATATAACAGCATAATAAATCTAAAGCAGTAAAAAAAAAAAATTTATTTGAATTTAAAGTTTTTTTTAAAAAAAAAAAAATTGAATAAGCTGTACTCTTGGGTGTTGTTGTTTGGTGAATATGTATTACATTATTTTTCAAAATATGTATCATATATAAAATTTGTTATATATATAAATTTGCAAGGGGCATGCAGATGCAGTTTGATGCATAAATAAGCTGGCCTCTCCTTCGTTGGAAAACAGCAATTCAATGGGCCTTTTGAAAGAGGAACAGGCCCAGCCCGTGTGCTTGACCGCTTTCTATGTTTTAGAGTTTCAATTTTGCGCAACTTCTAATTCAACTAGTTTCCTAATTTGAACTCCCTTCAACTTCTATATTTGGGATCACCGAAGGCTATAAATAGGATGCTTTGGTAGTCCAGCATAGGTACTCTTTCTTTTGTGTCTAAGGTGGTGGTGCAAATCATACCGGCTAGGGCAGAAAATACCTCCTTTGTGCTCCTTTCTTTCTTTCTTCTTTTTCTTTTTACTGTCTGTGGTTGAGAGTTCTTTGAATCGAAGATGGAGGTTCAGTATGACGATGATATGTTATTAGATTTGGAGGAAGATTATGACAGCGATGATGATGGTGGTGATCCATATGGTTTTACGAAGTACATTGACAACATTATCTTTCTGGATGATCTGCCAGTGTTCGACGGGTCTGATTGTTCCAAACCTGATGTGTTCTTGGACTGGTTCTATCAGATTGATGGGCAATTCAACTTGCAGGATGTCAAGGATGAACTTCGAATGAAAGCAGCAATTGCCAGATTGAGGTCTTCCGCACTGCAGTGGTGGAACGAGCTCCATAGTTCTCGAGCACAACAAGGTTTGGCTGAGATTACTGCTTGGGGAGAGATGGTGTGGTTTATGTACCAGAGTTTCGTGCCAGATGAGGACAGATTTTCTTTACTATTGACTGAAGCTGAAGAAGTACAAGATTCACTATGGGACTTGCGCAGGAAGAAGAATTATAGTAGCTTAGTTTGATTGATTTCTGTGTATTTGTATTGTTATTTTTGTTAAATTCTAAGTTGTAATATGTTGTTATTATTTTGACTCCAATAATCTAAGGGATTGCATCATTGAATGTTGTGAATCAAGTTTTTTCATTGACTCCAAATTCTGTGCACATGAAGCAGATCAATTTTGTTTATCTTTTGTTTGCTATGTCTGTTTGGGATGCCTGGAGAAACCAGCTCTTACTCAACAAAGTCTCTCTGACATTACAACCCATGGAACTGCACCCATTCCGACCGAGAACGATCCAATGTGCACCTATATTCAGCCCACAGATATGAATAACTTTAGAATTATTAGAGTACAAAAAGACTTACTTTGTGAAGCATTTAGTGCTACAACCTCACCAGGATTCCTGAGGGCTGGTACTGCATTGAGCAGCAAACCATGGTCCTGATTCACATAACATGTCAAGATTCAAAGCAACAAAAAATTGGCCATGAAGATTCTTGTTTGTTAGAAAAGCTGTTCCAGCTCTAACCTCGTCTCTGGTACCCCTGCAAATTTCTCCCCGCTTCATTACTAACCTCCCTGCTTTCCACTGTGTGCGCGCTTTTGTATGCTCAAAGCTGTACCTGTTCCTTAGGTTCCCAATGCAGAAAGGTAGCTTGTAGAGTGTATGGGTCCCCAAGCTCATCTGAACCGGAGCTGGTAACAGTCTGGCTACCTTCATTCAGTATTCGTGATAGCCGAAACCTGGTTCATTCACCACTGAAATGTCCAAATCTGGTGAGTGTTGAATGGCGGTAATTGGGATAGCGAATTTCTCAGGTCCACTGGCATATGAGGTTGATGGGAGTGTTGATTGAGCTGGGAGTGTATCAGCTGGATTTGAAATTCTCATGGTGGATTATAGTTTTAGCCTGAAACTTGGTCTGGCTTTTCATTGGAAGCCTTTTCTGGCCACTGGGAGTTTTTCTCTGCCGCATCAGGTGTCATGTTATGGTATATTGCAGGTGATGGGTTGTCCTTTATGGTGCTTTTCCTGTTGAAATTGTGGTTTACCGTTTAAATGACAAGGAACAATACTGGTGCACTACCCTGTATGGTCCAAGAGTTGAAAGCTGCCATAAGCCCTTTTGAAAACCAATTTGGCTGTAGTCCACAGGTTATAAATTAACAAAGGAAAGAGCAAACAATCTACAGAGATATCAGATTACAACTCACACTTAAGAGCAATCGCTCTGCACAAAAAATAACTAATATTCATCAACAGGTGATCAAGTTTTAGCCTAAGAACTGATACTTGGCCCAATTAAGCAACGGTTGGGTTGCTACCACTCGTACTAGTTAGACATGGAAAATACATATATATAAGTGAAGACTAATCCCAGACTTCGAAAGTGGCCGACACCCATAGCTTGTTAGGTTCCCTCAATCATTTCCATTGTTAAGGAGGTTAGACTACCTTCCCATCCAGCTCTTTCAAATGCACAAGACCCCGAAAGGTTGAACGGAAAATCGTTTGATATTCAAGAAGAACGAATGTTGTTTAATTCACCACATGTCTACACAGGACTTCTCCGTAGCAATTTGTACATTACAACCCATGGAACTGCTCCCATTCCGACCGAGAACGATCCCAATGTTCCACAAAAAGACTTGCTTTAATTTGTGAAGCGAGCGTTTAGTTCTTGATGCAGCACCACTTGCACCATCTCTGGCACCTACGGCTACAACTCCTTAGCCGCCTCTGTTTTGCTAGTTTCCCTATTTAAGCTTTTCCTTATTTAGTTATGAGTTCCATTAATAGTTAAACTCTTATGATTTCCTAGTTTAGATAGTATTCTAGATTGTTCTACTGTGCCTATATAAGGCCAGCCTTGTTTACGTATTGACACACAATCTTTTAATCAATACAAAGAATACTTAACCTAAGCTCTCTATCACCTCTTTTACGTCTGTCTTTGTTCTAAACCTTCTTCCTAAACCCTCATCCTTTCATCCTTTCTCATCCCTGCAATATCCTTATTGCATTCATCTAATAGTTCTACATTAGTTGGCTTCAGAGCCATAGTTTTAGGTCTTTATCCTAGAACACGATCCTAGCTTCCGCAACCCTAAAAAAAAAAAAAAAAAAAAAAAAAAAACAAAAATTATGTTAGTTATTACGGCAGACAAACCGATCACACAAACAATACTTGATGAGACAATCAGTAAACTTGAAGCAAGTATAGTAAAGAGTCTTACAGACACTTTCGATAAAAAGTTTACTATGATCGATGATAAGTTCGAAAAGAGAGATAAACTTTTCATCAAGATGGCAAAACTGATGGGTATGAAGGATGAAGATATTACTGAGCTTGGAGAAGAAGAAAAGAAAACCAACTTTGTTCATAATGATAATATACCGGAAGATGTTCTCAAAACTTTAAAGAAGAAAACTCAGCATGAAGGATTTCTTGGTACTTCCAAGAAGAAGAACTCTGTTTTACAACTTAATGACAGTGAAGAAGATGATAATGTGGAGGAAGAACAGGAGAAAATTTGGGCTGACGAAAAACACCTCAAAACTTCTCAAAATCCTTACAGTTCGTTACCTGAGTATAAATTGAAAGCAGATATTCCAGCTTTCAATGGGAACTTCAAAATTGAGGAGCTGTTGGACTGGTTCTATGAAGTTGAAGCTTTCTTTGAGTTCATGGACATCCCTAATCATTCTAGGGTAAAGCTTGTGGCGTATAAACTAAAAGGAGGAGCTGCTGCTTGGTGGGAAAAGTTATGTGAAGATAGATCGAAGTATGAAAAACCTCCAATTAAAACTTGGGTACGTATGCGAAAGTTAATACGTGCAAAATTCTTACCTCTGGATTACAAACAACAACTTTTTGTTAAGTTGCAAAACTGTCGTCAAGGAGCTAGAATGGTAGAGGAATATGTTTCTGAGTTTTACAACTTGTTAGCTCGTAATCAACTAAACGAAACTGAGGAACAAACTGTAGCTAGATTCATTGAAGGGTTAAACGCATTGATTCAAGAAGGTATGACTCAATCGGTTTTCACTATGGTTGAGGCAATTCAACAAGCCCTGAAGGTAGAACGTAAGGTACTTAAATCTGCTAGAATTACTTCCTCTCGTCCACGATTTCAGAACAAGTCATCATATTCAAATTCTTCTCCTTACCAACAAAGCTTTACTACGTCTGGTGCACAACGTTTTCCTCAAGACGATATTTCTCCATATCAACAGCAGCGTACTAATTTCACTAATTCACAACCTCCTGTGAATAATGTACCAATTCTTCCTACACCTACTGATGATCCACAGCCTTATGCAGCTCGGCAATCCAATAGCAGGTTTCCTAATCGAAATCAACCATCTTTTCCACCTCAAAACAAAACACATAATGCTTATGCAAAGTTTAGGGGAGAAAAGTGCAACAAGTGTAACCAACCTGGTCACACTTCTGTTGATTGCCGTAAATTTAATGGCCTAATTGGGAATCCTCAAGTATTTACTGATGATCAAGAAGAAGATAATGCTGATAATGAAGAAGTTGAAGAAGATGAGTATCCTCAAGAAATACATGAATCCTACGGAGGAAATTATTTGGGAATGATTCGCCCTCTTTTTCTGTCACAACCTTGTCATTCACAGAGACATAGCATTTTCAAATCTCAATGTGAGATCGAAGGCAGGATTTGTGACATGATTATTGATAGTGGAAGTGTCGAGAACTATATTTCCGCTTATGCAGTCAAGAAACTTGGACTACCTGTTACTAAGCATCCAAATCCATACACTGTTGGTTGGGTTAATGGATCTTCTACTCAAGACATTGTTCACCAATGTTTGGTTAAGTTTTCTTTTCCTGGATATGAGGACTCAGCTTTATGCGATGTTATTGATATGACTGCTACTCATCTGCTTTTGGGAAGACCATGGGAGTATGACATTAAAGCAGTACATAACTGCTTTGAGAATACTTACACCTTTAAACAAGGTAAGAAGGTTAAGGTGTTAGTTCCATCTAAGTCTTCTTCTAAGATTAGAGAACTTTCTGATGGAGGAACTAGTGCTTTGGTAGCTACAGTTGTTCGCGCTTTACATGCACCTCACACGTTACATGCCCATGAAGACAACAAACCTATCACTACACCATATTTAACAGAAAGCAACAGCCAGTGGATGTTGCAACTCGGGGTTGAAACTGCAGGTAGCAGTTTCAAAAGGCCATGTTACAGATTTTAGCAACGGCTTATGCCCTGTTGCGGATTTGATGACGCAACTGTCCTAGCAACAGGTGGTAGCAGTTGCGAAATAAAAAAATTGAAACACGTACCAGCAGTTGCGAATATAGAACCATAAATCAGCAGAACGGCTAGACATTATCTAGCCCCGGTTTCATAGGTTCTGGTTCTAAAATTGCAACACACGGTTTCAGTTACTATTTTTTTTTGCACAATAAAAAAAAATGTTGCTAGGTTATTTGACCTAGGTCAGAATTAGGTCCAACTGAGGTCAAAATTGGTCAAACAAAGGTCAAAAATGGTCAAACAAAGGTCAAACAGACATAACTAGTAACTTGCAATAGTTTCAATAGAACAAAAACTCATTTCCATTGAAAACTCATTACCATTCACATATATCAATGTTATGCATCCATTTTCCATTCACAGATTTCACTATGAACAACCATTTACCTCTAAGGTTACAAATACATAGCTATGCTAATACACTTGTAAGTCTATCTTCATAAATTATGACTTCTATAGTTTCTTAGCTCTAAAATTGTAAGTGTGGAAGATCTATTACTTGCGTCGTAGTTGTATTCTTTGCAAAACTACTATTTCACCAGCCATCGTTTGTCCATTGAGTAACCAACCTCCAGCTATCTGTACCAGTCATCACATAGATAGTGAGAATGACAGCAGCAACAAAAACCAATCACATAGACATAAAACCAATAAGACCGTAAATATATTCTTAGTCTTCCCTGCAATACATAGAAAAAAGTTCATGTAGCACCTTAGAATCTAGTCTAGCACCTTAGCAGTCATGGTCTAACTCAATCTCGATACATATATTATAGACAGTGAGAATCTCGTCTAGCAACTTAGCAAGTAAAGAAGATCTATAGCTGCACCAGTCCACGCCTATCCCTCTGCAGTTCAATTCCCATTCCACAACAATCACATAGTCGACATAATAGATGGTGACAATGACAACAACAACAAAACACCAATCACATAAGACATAAAAATAGTAAAGGGTTACAAATACAACCTCTGTTGCCATCGTTGTTTTAAGACCATGGAAGCAGCAACAATACCAAGGAGTGCCTTCATACCAAAGGAAAAGAAACAAAATGAGTCAATACAACATACATGTGACAGTAAATTATTAGTGGAAGTTTTATCCTACTAGCTATTATTGCGTCGACAAAGAACAAAATATATTGTGTTCTCCAGAATGATGATTCTAGGAAGAATCAATAAGCGAAAATAAACTGAGCACTCACAACAACAGAAAATGCATGAGCAAGAGACAGAATTTTCACGAACTCCGAGAGCATTATATTCAGGAACCCGAGGAACCTGCATCATAAAGAAATCAACTTAGATGCAAAACACTTGACAAAAGAAAAAACCAAAGCAATGATAACGAAAAGCACTTGTGGAGTATAATATTAGGATAACGAATTACAATGAGAAAATTCCAACTAAGCAAATCAAAGATAAAAGCGTAGTGGTGAAGGGAGACTGGACCATCTCTCTATGACTGATGGAAAAGCCATATTTATCACTTCACCAAATAGCACAAGGATTCAGTCAAGAAGACTCCAGTTACTCAGCCACAAGGGGGGATGCTCTTGCATCGTACTGGTACTCCCCACCTGAGAAGACTCTGCCTCTTCCAATAGCTTAGCCAGTTTCTTGTTTCCACTAGTGCGGCCTTCATCAACTGGAGTATTTCCCCATCTGCATTTTCAAAATACTTAGCATCTGTTAACGGTATATGACCTGTAAGAAAAACCAGAATTTGGATGCTTCAGAAGCTCAACATAGATAAATATCAGACAAGTTAGGTTTGTTAACAATTTGTGAATGATTGCTTCTAAATATCATGACAGTTTTTATCATCTATGCCATCAATTTCAATTTTCAACTAGAAGGAAGCGTCATAATTACCTGAATTCATGACGAACCATGAATTTGATCGTGCCAGTCCAGCAAGGTTAGGAGTAGGGAGTGGTAGACGAACACTGCTACTACCACTGAAATGCAACATCTTAGTAGGAAAACCAGTTATCGTGAGTATTTTACTTCCAAGTCCTGCAACACAGGGAGATGGATCCTTCTTGGCTAGAGTCCACATAGCCAGTACACACTATGAATACATTCCGCCATTAAAAGTCTGTGATCTTAAATAACTAATAACCCCATTGCTAGCCGCATCATTTAACAGTATTCCAGAATCTGAATGTTGCGATGAATGAGAGCCATGCATTATTCCAGAAGTAACAATAGGACTGCTGGTGGAGACTCTCCCATCTCGGCTCACAGATGTATAATCACTTCCAACCCTCAACAAAGGACCAATTTGAGAAGGAATTGTACCTCCAGGCTGCATGTACTGGCTACTGCTAGGATAGCCCCTACTTTGGCCACTGATATTAGACAAAGATGGTAAAGAACCCAGCATAGAGTTGGATAATGACTTAGAGTACGCAGCAGCAGTTGAGTGTAAGCAATTAGTGTGTCCGGAAGCAAAGCATGCAAGAGCTGTCAAAATCAAAAGCGCATTTATCATAGAGATCATAACTATCGAACCTAGGGTAATAAAATTGAGATCAATAAACTTGGTAAATAGAGTAAACTTCACATCTAACTAAGGTTCAGACATAATTGTAGATTTGACATGAAAGATCTGCAGAGTTTTAATAACAAAATTCTGCACTATATGAAGTCTAAGGAGATATAAACAGGAACAACAGAAAGAACTATGCAACGATTAGATATGATAAGTAGAAGTTACCGGATTTTGGACAAAACTAATGGGTTAAATCCTTGTTTGCAAAGCTGCATATGAATTTCTCAATCCTCAACCTAAAAGACCCGAAAAAAACAAACAAAAATACAACTATCAGTTAGGGTTAAATAAATCAAAATTAGATTTAGGGTTTTTGTTCCTTACACTGAGAGAAGAGATCTTCACCGACTTGAGATATTCCCTTTGAGGGCAAAATAGAATACGAATCACATTACTGCAAAAAAGAGAAAAGATTAGAGAAATTTAATCGTTATACATACTAAACATCTATCAAATTTATGAAACAAGAACAAGACTGATATTACCATGACCAGGGTTTGATAATGATTTCAAGAGCAAAGAACCTAGATCTTACATCTGAATGACTATAAAAAATGAACCCTATATAATCAGTACAACTAGATCTGATTTACCTATGACTGGGTTTGACTATTGAAATATGGGTTTTGATCTGTAAGATGAGTTCAAGAGATCTCACAAATCAGATCGAGAAATATCTGAAACCCATCGACCAAAGAACCAACAGCAGCAGTACCTAAACAAACAATCAAAACCTAAAACAAATACCCTAAAACTAAAAACCATTGACAACCTAACAATGAACAAAAGCATATGAGATTTACACCTAAACAACAGCAGCAGTATCACCACTATGAGTATGAACAGCAGCCAACCAGAAACCTTCAGATCTATACCTACAAAGAACAAACAACTGAAATTAGGTATTTCAGAAAACAAATAGCAGAAATTAGTTGAGGAATTAGACATATGGGAGAAAGAACAACAATTACCCAGAGAGAATCGTCGAGAATGAGTTGAGAGAGGTTTTGAGAGCTAGGGTTTTTTTTCGGTCTGTTTTTTAGAGAGTTATCGATGTTGAAAATGGGGATAAAAGATAAGGGAAAAAAGTGGGAACTGGATTACTTATCCGCCCTAGTGTGAGTTTTTGGGTGAAAAAATCCTATAGGGATAACTGGGGTGTTTTTAGTTGGGTTCAGAAATAACCAATGTGTTACTTGGCACGCAAACAGCAGGCACATGTGCGCTGCTTGAATGTTGCGAATCCGCAACTGCTAGCTGTAGTTTCTAGGGTAGCAACATGGGCAAGCTGTTGCTAATTTTTTAGCAGTTGCAATTCATGTTGCTAAATAGCAACAGCTGGTAAGCTGTTGCGTCTATGAGTTGCTATCTGCTAAATATGGTGTAGTGTATGGTTAGTATTCCTGCAAAGGTACGTCCTTTATTGTCAAAATTCAGTAATTTATTCCCTGAAGAGTTGCCAACTACTTTACCACCAATGAGGAATCTTCAACATTGCATCGACTTTATTCCTGGTGTTTCTTTACCAAATCAAGCGCATTATAGGTTAAGTCCTAGTGAACATGAAATTTTACAAGGTCAAGTTGTTGATTTACTGAGTAAAGGTCTCATCAGGCCTAGCACTAGTCCTTGTGCAAGCCCTGCATTCTTAGTAGACAAAAAGGATGGTGGTTGGAGAATGTGTATCGACTGTAGAGCTTTGAATCGAATCACAATTCCTTATAGATTTCTCATTCCTCGAATAGATGACATGATTGATCTTCTATCTGGTTCTAAGGTTTTTACTAAACTAGACTTACGAAGTGGATATCATCAAATCCGTATTCGAGAAGGAGACGAATGGAAAACAGCTTTCAAGACTCGTGAAGGTTTGTATGAATGGCTTGTTATGCCATTTGGATTGTCGAATGCACCTAGCACGTTCATGCGACTTATGAACCAGGTTCTACAGCCTTTCCTTAGTCAATTTGTGATTGTGTATTTTGATGACATCTTGATTTTTTAGCAGCTGTGAAAAAGATCATCTAGTTCATGTCTCTCAAGTATTCAAGGTACTCTGTGATAACACATTGTATGTTAACCTGAAGAAGTGTACCTTCATGTCTTCTGAAGTAACTTTTTTGGGATATGTCGTCTCTGATAAAGGAATACATCCAGATCCTTCGAAGATTAAAGCTATTCAAGATTGGCCAATTCCTACTTCAGTCAAGGATGTTCGAAGTTTTCATGGTTTAGCTTCCTTTTATAGACGTTTTATTAGAAATTTCAGTACCATTGCTGCTGCACTTACTGAATGTTTGAAACAAGAAAAGTTCGTTTGGACAGAAGAAGCAGATAAGAGTTTTCATACTCTTAAGGAGAAATTGTGCACTGCTCCAGTACTTGCAATGCCAGATTTTTCTAAACCATTTGAAATAGACTGTGATGCATCTATTATTGGCATTGGTGCAGTTTTATCACAGGAAAATCATCCGGTTGCTTTCTACAGTGAGAAGAATACGGATACACAAAAGAAATGGTCTACTTATGAGCTGGAATTACTTGCACTGGTTCAAGCATTAAAACAGTGGCATCCATATTTGATTCATCAAGAATTTGTTGTCAACACTGACAATCATGCTTTGAAGTTTCTGCAAACTTCTTCCAAGGTGAACAGAATGCACGATAGATGGTTGTCTACTATCAACAAATACACTTTTTCTGTCAAGCACAAAAGTGGAAAAACTAATCAAGTTGCTGATGCTTTGTGAAAAAGGAGGGGTACCGAAATACTACCAACTTTTCGTTTTGGCTCGTGAGTCTTATGGTAAAGAGTTTGGACGATCTCAAAAATCAATATCCAAACCTCTAACTGGAGTAGTCTCGACAGTTAGGTAATAACGTACTACTTGGTGCTTTAATTATAAATCAGAGTTATAATGCGGAAAGTAAAAGCACACAAGACACCAAACGTTTTTTAACGAGGAAACTGCCTTGCAGTAAAAACCTCGGGACCTCGTCCAGTTTTGAACACCGCCCAGTACAAACTGACTACAAACGCTAGCCTACTATAAGACTTCGGTCTGGGATGTAGCAGAGACCAACTCAAGCCCTCCAAGCGAATTGGCTACTGTCGCCTTCCTTACGTCTCTGGATCCCCCACAGATCGTCACGCACTTGATTCCCCTAGCTGACGTCCGTTACAGGCCTAGGAGTTGCTTTGACCGATGCCAAAGGCTTTTGTCAGCAATACTGGGTTTTAAACCAAAACTGTTGACTTATGGTGTAACTGTCCTCTATCAGTTTACCATAAACAAAGATGACTTCCTTCGGATTGTCAAATCCAGGTCATACGGAAATCTACTTCACAAATCGGGGCTGACACGCAAACCAACTTCGCAATGCCCAATCTGTATCTACCTCAGTTATAGATGAAGAACCACTTAAGGAACTTGTATAACTGGAGCCAACTAGGTCTTACAACACCGAGTGCAGCCGTGCGTTGCTACCTTTCACAACCTTTACGTAACTTAACTAGTTCTTGAATAGCCGTATAGCAGAAGAGACGGACTTTGGAATAGACAAGAAACTAGGATAGGTTACTGACAGGTGATTCTGATCAACCGCTGAGGGATCAATCTACCTGTGCTTCCCAACTCTCAAAGGAAGTCTTGATAGTCGTAGGGAGTTCCCAGAGGAGCTGCAACCTATAGAGGATGACTATACCACAACAAGCTTTCACCGAAGTGAAAAGAGTTTACGCTACTTCCCTGAGGACCTTCACGTATGCTTGATGCTTGCGGTATTTGTCCTTAGACACCTCTATTTATAGCACTCAATAAGATAGGTTGCTTTGGAATTAAGCAATCAATTACTTGTCCCACAAGTTAAGGAAACCCTAAACTTGCCAACCAAGTAATACAGATTAATCTCAATTGAAATTCCTTTTTAGATTTATCTGCCAAGTGTTTTGTTGGCTCTAAAACACTTCAAGATAGGAATCCAACAGACCAGAGATAATCTTATCTTATTGACTCATTGAGGATCGTTAGATGGAACACAAAAGGTATTTATGTTTCACACAAGTCCATCTAAGAGATAAAGGAGTTGGAATTTGACTCAAGGTGAAAGTCTGAAAGATATTCACGCAATTTGACTTTCCAGAAACTTCTCTGCGTCAGGTTCACGTACTAGTACGTGTACTAATGCGACACAGGAGATTTCTGGTCCAGATACGCGAAACCGGTTCGGGTACCGTCCAAGTCAAATTTAGGTCAAATACTGAATCCGCTGGAAGAACTGGGCTGAGCCAGAACTTAGACATGAGAATGTCCTCAGCTATGATCCATGGACTCTTTGCTCAAGAGTACTCCTTAGATTCATCCATATCCAACATAACAGTTTGCAAGCAAACCATTGTAATGGACACATGGCGTCGAATCTATCTCATATGTTCTTGATTCACAGTATTCGTGGGATCAAACACTGGTCATGACATAAAGCCATGTTACACAAGAACACGATCTCAATCGCTACATTACTACTAAAGTAGTCGACTATATTTCGAAAGAATAGAGAAAGTAGAAATAGAAGAATATCCATAAAGTCATAACTCCTACTAACCTTTTGTCGATGAAGAATAATTGATGTCTTCTTTGTCTTCACAGTCTTCGTCTTCAAGGTCTCTACTACTCTGTCTATATCCCATTTCCGAAATCTAAACTCTAGTAGGCTAAATCAAGAATTGAATTTTGACACCTAAAACTGACAACTAGCTTGACATACCAACGCTAGTGGGTTTGACCGGACAATGCCCTAACACTTTGAGCAGAAGAGCTCATCTTCTTGCCACAATACGTAATGACAGTTTTGCGTTTGATTACATAAAGGATGTTTATGCTGAAGATGAAGATTTCAAGACAATATGGGAAAATTGCACTTCTTCAACTCAAACTGAGGATTTCCTTATTCAAGATGGTTTTCTTTTTAAAGGAAATCGATTATGCATTCCTAAAGGTTCTTTACGTCTACATCTGCTTCGAGAATTACATGGAAGTGGTTTGGGCGGACACTTTGGTAAAGATAAGACTATTGCTTTGGTGGAGGAAAGATATTTTTGGCCTTCACTCAAAAAAGATGTGCAAAAATATGTGATGAAATGCATGGTTTGTCAGAAATCGAAAGGTACTATTCAAAACACTGGTTTATACTTGCCTTTACCAACACCTGATGCTCCTTGGGTTGATGTTAGCATGGATTTTATTCTCGGATTGCCACGCACTGCTAGAGGTAATGACTCAGTCATGGTTGTTGTTGATCGATATTCAAAGATGGCACATTTTATAGCATGCAAAAAGACTACAGATGCATCTAATGTGGCTTCGATTACATGGAGTTCCAAAATCTATCCCTTCTGACAGGGATACAAAATTCTTAAGCTATTTCTGGAAATCATTGTGGATGCGTTTGGGAACTACTTTACAATTCAGCACTACTGCACACCCTCAAACAGATGGACAAACGGAGGTAGTTAATCGATCTTTGGGTAACTTAATAAGAGCAAAGTGTGCAGACAATTCTAAGCAGTGGGATGTTCTATTGCCCCATATGGAGTTTGCTTTCAATACCTCAGTAAATCGATCTACGGGTAAGACTCCTTTCGAAATTGTGTATTCTAAAGTACCAAATCATATATTGGACTTAGTTGTGCTCCCTAAGCTGAAGAATTCAAATGCCAAAGCTGATACTGTTGCCGAGAAAGCATCACAACTTCACCAAGAAGTGAAAACGAAACTTGAAGAGTCTAATATGAAGTATAAGGAGAATGCAGATAAGCATAGACGTTTCAAGGTTTTCAAGGAAGGAGAATTGGTTATGATTCATCTACGGAAGGAGAGATTCCCTGTAGGAACCTACAACAAAACCAAAATGAAGAAGTATGGGCCTTTCAAGATTCTGAAACGAATCAATGACAATGCATATGTCATTGATCTTCCAACTGATTGGAATATCTCTAATGTGTTCAACATCCAGGAGATTTTTGCTTTCCACGAAGATAGTGAGATTTTGCTGCTCACAGACAACTCGAGGACGAGTTTTATTCAAGAAGGGGGGAATGATGCAGCACCACTTGCACCATCTCTGGCACCTACGGCTACAACTCCTTAGCCGCCTCTGTTTTGCTAGTTTCCCTATTTAAGCTTTTCCTTATTTAGTTATGAGTTCCATTAATAGTTAAACTCTTATGATTTCCTAGTTTAGATAGTATTCTAGATTGTTCTACTGTGCCTATATAAGGCCAGCCTTGTTTACGTATTGACACACAATCTTTTAATCAATACAAAGAATACTTAACCTAAGCTCTCTATCACCTCTTTTACGTCTGTCTTTGTTCTAAACCTTCTTCCTAAACCCTCATCCTTTCATCCTTTCTCATCCCTGCAATATCCTTATTGCATTCATCTAATAGTTCTACATTAGTTCTACAATGGTATTGTATTGTAATGTGAGTTTGGAACGAACAAATGGGGTTGACAATGTTTATGAGAACCGGACGGAGATCGTTAATTAGGTATCAATCTATATATGGTTACTGAGACATTTGAAAGACAATGTGCAAAGGTTGAAAGTGCATCAATGCTAAATTACTAGTAATTTGGTTCCAATTCCCCTGCTAATTTGTGGACCCAAAAATGCTGCGCATATACGTTGATTTGTTGCTAAGGATTTTCGATGAAGGTAAGTTTGATGAGCTCGATATATTGGTATCTCCCCATGGGGCGCAACTAACAAACATGTTCTTCATGGATAAGAAAACCCATTTGGTGAAGGATATACTGCAACTACAAGTGGATGTGCTTGCGCGCGGGTAAAAAATTGTTCGTTCATTCATATTCTTGATGATCTAGTTCCATATTTCTTTTTTTTTATTTTTATTTTTACTCAAGAAGGACACTTATATTGAAAAGATCAGTCTCTACACCAAGTTAGTGCAAATGACTGAGAAGATTACAGTAAGACAGCTCAATATACATAGCTGTGTAATGAAAAGAAAGCAAAACAAAACCCAAATTACAGATTATAAGCACACACTCTAAGACATGACTGCATCCCGGTTTGAAAGAACCGTACTTAATGAATAACCTTTGAATATATTTGTGCCCATACTAGTAGAGCAGTGTTAGCAGCTCTTTAGGGTGTTGGTCTATCTTTAGTGTTTTCTTACACTCTGCTTACACTCATTTCATTTCTGTTATTGACAGCTGTCTGTGAACTGTATTCTGTTTACTGTTTCTTTCGGTTAATCTTGGTCTGTCTGTATAAATATGTGGTCTGTATGCTTTGTCCTGCTTAATGAGAATTATGCCTGATTTCCTTCTATGGTATCAGAGCAAAACAAAGGTTTTTTAACCTTCTCGATTCTTCTCTTCCGCTGAGTTTTTCAGATCTAAAAACAATTTTCTTCAATTTCTTGATTTCTTCTGTACTTTGATTTCTTCTGTATCTTGTATTTGTTGCTTCAATGGCTACTGCAGCTAATCCTTCTCTCATTTCTGGTCTTGCAATTCATACTTTACCTAATTTGGTACCTCTTAAACTTCAAGAAGACAACTATCATACCTGGAAGAATCTAATTACACAAGTTCTCAAGAAATTTCAAGCTCTTGGACATGTTACTGGTGGAACTCCATGTCCAGATCAATATGCAACACAAGCAGCAAGATTAGCTCAGACGGTAAATCCGCTATTCAATTACTGGTTAGATGATGATAATACGGTAATGCTTCTTATTAATAATTCAATTTCTCCACATTTACTTCCTTATGTTGCTTATGCAACTACATCCAAAGAATTGTGGGAATCCATTCAAGAAAGGTATGGATGTTCTTCCTCAACTCATGTAGTTCAGTTAAGAACTCAATTGCAAAATATGAAGTTAGGTACTCTAACTTGCACTCAATATATTGCTGAAATTGGAAAAATAAAGGATTCTTTGGCTGCTTGTGGCTCTCCAATTTGTGATAGTGAGATTATGGTTTCTGTGCTAAAAGGTTTACCTCCTGAATATGGTTCTTTCTGTACTACTATGCGATTTAAAGATCCTCCTGTTTCCTTTCGTAATCTTCATAATCTCCTTCTAAGTGAAGAGATTTCTATAAAAGAAGCCAAACAAAGTACTATTACTGATTCTTCTTCTAAGGCTTTTGTAGCTACTAATTCTTCAAATACTGCAAATACTGTATCAAGCTCTAATAATGGTAATCAGTATTCCAATGGATCTGGTAGAGGAAGAGGAAATAATAATTTTAGAGGTAGAGGAGGAAGAAACAATTTCTATAATGGAAGAGGTGGTGGAAGATTTCCTCCTAATGG
>JAJJMA010103183.1:49588-70696 GCA_023529015.1 Papaver nudicaule | reverse complement strand
AGCTGACGTCCGTTACAGGCCTAGGAGTTGCTTTGACCGCTGTCAAAGGCTTTTTGTACTCAATCCGTCTTTCGACAGAGAATACGTAAAGAACAATTTTCCCTTTAGATATAATCAAGGTTTTGGAAACTTGTTTTGTGTTTTGAGGAACCGTTCACAAGGTCAGGTATCAAAAACACACAATTAGGGTTTGCACGAGAATCGTGACGACCTAATTGTATTCTTGCAAGAACAACTAGAGAACCTAGAGATATCTTGCAGAATCTCTAACCTATATGTAAAACAACCTAAGTTGATATACAATATAGATCGAATCTATCAATCCTGGTTTTACAACCTATAATCCTTGAATGGCCTTATTGCAGAAGAAAAGGACCATAGAATAGACAAGGATTATGATGGTCTACCTGGATGATACAAGTTCAGAACTATCTAAAGAAGAAAGATAGTTAAACTTGGCTTTACAATCCCTAAGTAAAGTCTTTTGTAATTCTCACCTTGTTCGTGAAGAACAGAAATAGCGGAGAACAACCTTATGTAGCACACGCACCAGCAGGGATGATTTGTTATGCTACATGTATGCTTATTTATAGTGATGGTTGCTTAAGGATAAAGCTAAGACTCCTTGTGCAACAAGTTAGCTAGTGACCGTGTAAACACGCCCCGTTACTTAACTTGCACACAATGAATCTATCCTCCTTTCTATTGTAGAAACCAAGTAGTGTTTATCTAACAAGAGTTTGATAGATTATAACTACCTCATTTAAGAGTTTTGGTTTCATAACAATTGTGAAAGGATAACCTTATCCTTTGACTAGAAGATATTCTACAAAACTTATCTCTTAAGAAAGATAATGTAGAAAAACTCTAATCAGGACGGACCACAACACAGGTGTGAAGGTGGACCATCGTAGCCAGGAGATGGACCTCAGAAACACGACAGGAAACCCTAATCGTAAATCCCGAGGTGGCGGTTCGCGAAACCCAACACTTTTGAAAAGCGTTCCCGAAAGTTCCAGAAGATTCCAGAAGCTTCCTACTCCCTTTCCCGAATCCAGCTTTTAGCCACGCTTTTCAGTTTCAATGAATCACTCATAACTTCTTCGTTTTACAGCGGAATTAAGTGATTCTTGAAGCGTTGAATTCGTATTTCCATTCATTATAACATGGAGACCTACTCAAAGGTCAAAGGTTGCCCTCACTATGATTATATGGACCAAATCTCCTCGGGTTAATATACAATGATGTAATTTCACCGTCATAAGCATTGTTCCACATAGTGAGTTCATTACTTCGATAGATAGAGATAAGAATAACAAGAGTTCAAGGAAAATTCAATCTTTACTAACCTTTGTTGATGAAGTCCTTGATGATGTCTTCGTGTGTTCTCCATCTTCATCTTCAAAGGGTGGAGATCGACTTTAAACTCTACTACCTCTATCCTAACCCGAAGTAAACCTTGAGTAGGCTAAATCAAGAATTGTGTTTTGACACCTAAAACTGACAACTAGCTTGACATACCAACGCTAGTGGGTTTGACCGGACAATTTCCTAACAATGGATACTAGTTTCATCGCTGGGAACGCCGCAAGGAGATCTGCAATTGCCTGCCCCCTTACGCCTCGGGGTCTTTGGTAATGAAGCCCAAATTCTGACAGTTGCAGGGACCATCGCGCGGTTCGTCCAGTTAAGTATGGTCGTTCGGCTAGGTAGACCATGGGATTTGCCGCGGCGATTACCACAGTCTGATGCGCCAGTAAGTATAGTCTTAACTTCTGAGCCGCGTAAATCAGAGCTAAACACGCTTGTTCAATCCGCGGGTATCTCACTTCAGCGTTTCTTAAAACACGGCTCACGTAGTATATAGGAAAGAGCTGATCGTTCCCTAAATCTTGAGCGAGGAGCGCCCCTATGGATTCAGAAGTGTACGCCAAGTAAAGGTGTAAGCGCTTTCTGGGTATCGGTGGTCGCAGAACTCGTGGGCTCGTAAGGCATTTCTTTACGTTTTCAAAAGTGTTTTGCTGGGTCTCTCCCCACCGAAACGCGCATCCCTTCTTTAAGAGTCGAGTGAAAGCGGCCATCATCTGTGCTAAACCTGGTATGAACCTTCGGACGTAAGATATCTTCCCTAGAAAACTTTGAAGTTCTTGCACATTGGCAGGCCTATCCATGCTAAGTATCGCTTGCGCCTTTCCTGGGTCTACTTGTATTCCTTTACTAGTAACTACGAACCCCAGGAACTTGCCAGATGTTACTCCGAAAGCGCATTTGAGAGGGTTCATTTTGAGCGTGTATTGCCTACAACGCTCGAATACTGTTCGCAAGTGGCCGATGTGGTCTTCCCTTTTCTGAGACTTGACAACGATATCATCAACGTACACTTCAACTTGCCGGTGGATCAAATCATGAAAGATGGACACCATAGTTCGTTGGTAAGTCGCTCCGGCGTTCTTCAATCCAAATGGCATCACCACATAGTAAAAAAACCAAAGGGCGTTTGAAACGCGGTCTTGTGCGCGTCCATAGTACTCATTTTGATCTGGTTATAACCACTGTAATATTACCCAAAATTTGATAACGGTAGAGTCTGAAGCTGCATCATCAAAAGGAGATGGGAATTGACTCACGACAGACGCATAGCATCTATCCAATAGTGAGGCAGGTTCAAAGTCCGGGGACATGTACTGCCTACACCATAAGAGGGAAAGATAAATGAATCTACTGATTTATGCACGAAATCACAAAATCCCAGCGTAAAATATCATATGGACCCATGCAACGCACGGGTTTAACACTAGTGTGCATGATTTCCCGTAAAATAATAGTCCGAGAACCCTTGGATATTTCATCGAAAATTTCACCGAGACAACTTTGTCTTGGTCCCGATTGAGGCAAGACCGAGACCGAGACCGAGATTAACTACATAGGTGGAGACAAATCTGGACGACTGATGTTCTCTCTGCCCACCTTATTATCTGAATGTGTGTCACATTTTATCAAAGCTCTTATTGCACATGTGCCATGGCATATCATCTTCTGCCGTTTCTGTAGTCTTTCTGTAGCATTGAATGGGGGACTCCAACGATCAGAAATTTGGCCAACAAAGCAGAGAGGGGAGTTTATTCACAAAACTCAATAGTTCACAATCTCGGCTCTCTATTTTGTTGTTTCAGTTGTCTAATTGCAATATTGATGATCAAACATGACGGTAAGTTTATTCACAGTTTCATTTTCACTCTTTCGTAATTACGTTAGTTTGAACAAATAAAAATTAATTAGAGTTTTGTATGGAAGATGTTTGATGAAATGCCCAGCTCATGTTCTTGGTTCACATATACTAATTTTCATTTTATTCTTCGCCCCTTTCACAATAGGATTGCCCGGAGACGGAGGATGGGGATACAATCTTGAAGTGGCAAACAATAATCAGGTACTATTAGAGGTCATCAAAATTTATTTACCTATATTTTTAATCATACAATAAACATGAAATTGATTAACCATCGTAACTTCCAGAAATTAAAAAATTGTTATCATTTCCAGGGTGTTCATGCACTACGCCGCACAGAAGGATTTGAAGAACCAATTTTGGGTGGAAGAACAGAAATAACGACTGTGCCTCTGGATCAATGAATCCATCAATCCAAGAATCTCCCCCAACGGTTTACCCGACTGCCTTCCATAGTTCTATTGTTACATAACAGTTATTTCCGATCATTGATTAAAGTTTTAAAAGCAGAACCCCACTGCAAAAAAGACGCGCAAGTGAGACGTTAGATAGAAGGAAGCACCAAAGGTGTAATTCATCAAGAACCGGGAACCAAGTCTAGCGGGAATCAAATGTACGGGATACACAACCAACCTTAGCGGTAAGTACAGTTCCTCATTACTTCACATTGGTTGATCATACCAATTGTTAAAAAAAATACAAGTCATCAACCACGGTGAACCTTGTACAGACAGAATCTGGTGTGTCAACTGGACAACACGCTCTGACGGTGAGTGAATTCCCAAGAACAATTATTTCGGTAAATTTTTTACATATTAACCATTCCTACTCAAAACTATTACTTATCGTATTTAAAATCCAATACATTAGGCACGCCAAATGGGACAGAGAGCTAGGCAAAACCGTGAGACGGTGGGGAAGAAACGGGAAGCATTGTTGAAGGTAAAACATTCCCAATCAGTACCATTTTTGGCTATTCCCTTCCACTTTCATTTGATCTTCAATGTTCGTGGGGACGTAGAAGGTAATTTGAATTGTTTGCATTTCATATTCGGTTTAAAAGTTACATTGAAGGTTTAAATTTTCAGTTTTAGACTCACCAGTGTGCATTTTTATTTGAGAGTGTTTTGCGAGGCAGTAATATTTATGTGAATCTGACTTCTTCAACAGGAATCAGAATTCACTGGAGAAGCAAATATATTAGGTAAGAGACTAACACGGTACTTAAAATTACCATTATACTGTGTTCGATATCCTTATTATTATTATTTATCAAAGCGTATCTAAATGTTAGTTGTTATTGTCATGAAATGAACTCATAATTTATCAAAGCGTATGTACAGTTCTCAACCCTCCTAACTTGAAGTAACCAAATAAATTGTTAACATTTCCAGGGGGTTCATGCAAGTAACACACAACAACGAACGGAAGAATTTGAATAACCAACTTTGGGCCGCAGAACATTGGATCTATCAATCTTCGAATCTCCCATAATGGTAAATATATTTACCCAACTGCGTTCCATAGTTGTATTGCTACAGAAAGGTTACCAACAATCAAAGGGTTGAATAATATTTAAATATAGATAAATCTCGCAGCGAAAAAAGACACACTCGTGAGCTGTTACATTAAGGGTATCATCAAAGGTATAATTCATCAACAACCCAGAAACATGTCCAGCGAGAATCAAATGAACCGGTTACAAAACCAACCTTAGCAGTAAGTACATTTCCCTATTACTTCACGTTAGTTGATCACTTGGTTTGTATTTTGAGAAAGTGGAAATATCAGATTCAGGTGGTTCATGAGAATAACACACCACAATACAGACCACAATCTGAAGTATCAAGTGTGGGGCCAGGATGGAACTCACGGACAACATTCATCTGTCCGGAACGGGAAATCCTTCTTACAGAGAATCGAATTTGACAGAGAAAGGGGAAGGGAATAGTGCGGGCTAACACGGTACATGCATTACCATTGTACTGTGCTCGATATCCTTATTACATCTTAATGTCAGTTGTTATTGTGACAAAACTTAATGATTATCCAGGATAAGCAGAAAAGAATTCGTCGATAGGCAACGTGGGTAATATATATTACTTCTCAACAAAATAACAACGGTGTTAGAAGACAAACATTACCTTCTGTGAAGAGACGTATTATCTTGGAGATTAACTTTGCTTAAACATTCTTTGGGAAACTTACCGACATATTATCTTTCTCTTATATTAAGCTTCCAGCTGAAATAGAAAAGAAATTGAATACTATTATGCGGAAGTTTCTTTGGGGTGAGGAGGAAGACAAGAAAAAGATGAGTTGGGTAGGTTGGAGTAGGGTATGCCGACCTAAGGAGAAGGGAGGTATGGGGGTCAGAAATTTACGGCGAATGAACAATAGGTTACTTGCTAAGTGGCATTGGAGATATGAAAAGGAAACAGCCCTATGGAAACGCATAATTTGTGAAAAAACTAACTCGCAACCAGATTTTCTTGTGCAGGTGAAGCCTACTGACATCATTGGTCTAAGCTTATGGCATGACATTGATAACACAAGGGAGGATGCCTTTTCGTGTATGAAGATAGAAGTGAACAATGGAAAGTCATTTCGTTTTTGGCATGACCTTTGGCTTTCTGAGCGAAGTTTGGCAGCAAAATATCCAAGGCTTTACAGGAAAAGTCTACAGCAGTTGGCTTCAGTTCATGACGTATGCGGTGCAGGGATTCGACTAAGTTTTAGATGTAGACTCAACCCAGCTGAGGCAATTGATTTGTTGGAGATAGAACATGATGCTCAGGGAGTTGTTTTGAATGAAGAAGAGGAAGACAGGGTGGTGGGAGACGTACTAAGAAGCTATTTGCGAAAAAATGGGAATCAACTCCTGATGTTTCATTTTGGAGACTGGTGGGAGGAAAGTTTATCCCTCCAAAAGTGTCTTTCGTCATTTGGTCTTTAATGCTTCAAGCTTTGCCGACCAGAAGTGTACTGCAACATCGCGGGGTGCAATTGCTTTCGCATAATTGTGTATTGTGCAGCAAGGAACTGGAACTTCAAGCCATTTATTTTTGCACTGTGATGTGACAAGGAAACTGTGGGAATATTTCTTGAGTTGTTGGGAGATTGATTGGGTAATGGCAGAAGGTGTAGAAGAAGCTCTACGCAGCTGGAGAATCTCCAAGTTTAGCAAAGACCAATACACTATCTGGTCCTTGCTTCCGTATTCAATCATCTGGCAGACATGGCTAAACAGGAATTCCATTGTCAATGGAGGGAAATGTAGGTCTGTTGATGATTTCACTGCATTAGTTAAGCTAGATATATGTCTGTGGACTTCCCAGACAGAGTTATTTCGCAACTAGTACTATACATCCCAGGTACTTTCCAATTGGAAAACAATTGTAAACTTACAAGGGTTTAGCTATGCTACTATCCGGGTGCAAGCTGAAGCTTAGAGAACTCAAAGGAAATGGTCCTCCTCCATTTACAATACATGGAGAGCTACGTCACCGAAAGCAGGGACGAACTTAGCTGGGGGCTAAGCCCGGCTATAGCCCGTCCCAAAATTTCATCAAAAAAAAAAATTAGGTAAGGATTTTCTGATATGTCCACCTAGAAAAACAAAATTAGCCCAAACCATACTATAGCCCAGTAACTTATTTAGCATATGTTAGCCCATTAAAAATTTAACACTATACAATTCAGAGTTATGACCATTCAGAGTCATTGAAATGTGCGTGTTATAACTTAAATCTTAGCCCGTCCTAACTTAAATTTATGGGTCCATCCGAAAGGCGGGGAAAAAAAATCTTAGCCCGTCCTAACTTAAATTTATGGGTCCATCCGAAAGGGAACACTCATGCCTGAAAACGAGAAACTCAGATCATACTCACTGCTCTACATTTATGATCTGTCAGCCGCATTCTCCAAGCGGATGGAAGACAACCCAATGCTGGATAAGGAGGTGCTGAAGATCATACAGGAAGTTCTGGTGAAAAATAATGCTTTCGTCGTAAAATACAAGCATGCCCGTCGCCCATGAAATTTTGCAAACTGTACTATTCTACAAACAATCATAGAGGTGGAATGCTTTTTCAAGACTTTGTGGTCGATGCGGCATTCTTTATGCTGCAGTACACAGTGAATCCCTAGTATAATTTACACGGCACTTGGTAGTTTCTAATTGCGTTATATGAGCAAGCTAACAATACTGTGATTAATGTTAAAAAAAGTATACGACCAAGGAGTCCTCACTTAGTCAGATGTGTGGGACATGGTGGTAAGTGCTTTTACCATTTTCGGTTAATGTTGCTTTTACCATTTTCGGTTAATGTTTTCCGGTAGAAGTCTCCACTAGACGATGGTGATAACTTAACCACTCCAGCTGAGCAATAACCCACTAATAGTTTCACACTTAACTTTATACTTTCTTTTCTTCATAATGCAACCATGAACCATTGCACAATAGTGAAAATCCCAACTAGACGAAAAACAAAGAAGAAACAAAAAAGATTCCTCTCTTTCAAACAGATGATGCATGGCCTATTTTAGAACAGAAGATTCATTACACGGCAGATTGCCGCCCATACCCTTTTTCTCTCTTTTCTTTCCAACACAAAAAAAAAAGAAAAAAGAAAAACAAAAACAAAAACAAAAACAAACAAACTGGACAATTGGAACGGCATATTGAATTGTTGAAAACCAGTTTACTTTACACCCATCTCACCCAGTAAACACCAACATCCTTGATTCATTAATTGTGATTAAAAGATGCTTAAATAATTCCATATTGTTTGCTAGGCTTCTCTATACTAATTTATAAGGGTTAAGAGCTATTTAAGAAGATTAGGGGGAGATTCTCATTTTTGTACTTAATTGTTTCGTACCAAAAAGTAAACAGATAATGTGACGGGGCACGTTTACGTGGACAAGTACATTCCTATTGTCAAATCGAAACATGACAAGTAGCTTACTGTACTCCATCGATATCAAGTACACATGGCAGTCATTTGATGCATCTAAACTAATGAGGTATAGAGATGACTTTATTCGCGCATGTGGGAAGCCGCACTGAGTTTAACTGAAAATTGGATGGAATAGGTAGATTAGATACAAAATATATTTTGGACCGTTGGATGGAAAAGGTAAATTAGATACAAAATATATTTTACTAGATTTAATAAGATTCTCTGGAATATTCTAGGGAGTGTTGAACCATTCAGCGTTTTCCCTACTTTTTCAGCGCTGAATGGTTCATCGTTTCAATCTTGCTACTACTTGAGATACTAGCATCTGCTAGGAGAGAGAAGTAGTATAGGTGAAAAAGACCATGCTTTTGCTGGATCTAGTATACTAGATTGGAACCATAAGACTAAGCCTAAGAACAATTTTATATGACCTTGCAAGATTCATACTCCCTCCCAATTAACCTAATAGGCACAATGAATCACACAAGATCAATGCTAATTTCAAAAATCATAAATCATAAAGACAATATGAACCACAGTATAACCACATGCAAATCAACTACATCATTCATACTAATTTCAACCCAAACCACTAATATCAAACAAAAAACCAAATTTTCCTAACCCTAAATCTCACGGATTCAACCCTTTTTTCCTCTTCTTCTCTTTCTCGTTCATCTCCTCTGAAAATCTGAAACAAAAAACAACGTAGAAAGTTAGGGTTTCAAGCATATTCATCAAATAAACTTCAAAATCAGTGGAATCAAAACATGGGTTTGATATTTCTTACCCATATCGATCGAATTTGCTCTTCTTCTCAGTTTCCTTCATCTTCTTTAACAAAACCCTAACTTCACTTCTCACTAGATAGTTGTAAAAAGCCCTAAATACACTCACAATCACTCACTTTCACTCAATTTCAGTTGAACTTAATCGATTTCAATCGATTATCACCTTAACCTAACTGCCTCTCATCTCTCTTTTTTCCCTCTTCTTCTCTCGGTATTTTCTTAGAATGAGAAATGAATTGCTAAGGATCTAAGGTTATTGGACGACCGAAGGGAGTCCTCTGTGTATTCACTATGGAGGCTAAAATGTAATTCGTTGCAACATTTTTTTTAAGATTTTCAACGGCACAATTGAATGAGATGGGAGTCCTCTATCGATTCACTATGGGGCCTAAAATGTAGTTCGTTGCAACGTTTTTTTTAAAGATTTTCAATTCAATTGAATGAGAAATTGTTGTTGTTTCCCAAAATTAATTTGATAATTCAAGAGTGGTAATCTCCAACTTTAGTTAGACACCATCAAGTCCGTCAAATTCCACTAGGTTGGCAGTTTTTCGCGCCGTAAAATGGTCAAAAAAGCGTTGCGTAAAGTATTTGGCGACGTTTTTTTTCCAGTTTGATCAAATTGAATGGGATTTGTTCATTATTTTCGAAAATTGAATTCAAAATTGAAGATAATAGGTCTCCAATTGTTGTTAGACCCCATCAACTCGATAAATTAACATCATTTGCGTCTCTAATTGAGATGAAATCAAAAGAATAATAAATTAGGAACAATTATATGCGTTGCAGATCTAAGTTTCTCTTCGGTCGACCCCCATTGTGAGTTTATGAGCGGTGTCTAGTCTAGGTAATTTTGTTCCCATGTTTGACTGGTCAAACATTGACCTAACTAAAGACAGTAGACTAATAACTGTAAGGGCACTGATGTTGATCGGGTAAGATCGTGATTGCAAGAGAGTTGTTTCTATTAGAAGCAATAATATTTCCTAATATCTGATTCAAGGAAGTTAAGTTTGTTAACGAACTTATTATTTCATGAAGTTAATGAGTGACTTAAAGAATTTGGGAGAAGTTATTAAAGACAAAGAGCAAGCTATGTTACTACTGTGTTGTTTTCCGGATTTTTTAAGAATCTGGACATAAGGAATTATCCAAGACGAAGTCTGAATTATTAGTGTCACGAAGAGGACACTAGAAGACAAATTTCCAAAGTTTAAATCTAAGAAGAATTGTAAGTGTTGTAGAATTTTTGAAATGGGAGGAAGTGTTGATGGTCACATGTGCTGATCATCGTGAAGATGGTTATTTGATTCAATTGTTCTTTTCCTGAGTTGAGCAGAAAGTAAAGGCTTCAAATGGGGTTGAAACAAAACATGTTATAGAGAAATCAATCGGAAAATTAGAGAAAAACTGGAAGGAAATGCAAACCCAATTCGATAGAACAACCAAGGATATGAAGACCACCAGAAACGGAGAACATGAACCTGAAATTGAACAGCGAGAAACCAACACAGTGACAAAGAAACATAGATTAGTCGAAAAAGAGTAGAAGAACATGAAAAACAAGGTAAATTAGAGCAAGAAAAAGATAATTTTGAGCGGATTTGATGTGAATCAGACAACACGGTCAACTTAATTGATCGTCGATTTTTCGCCAGTCCTCTCACTTCTTTCTTTTTTGCTGTATATCTTGTATGTATAGTTCAACAACGTTGTTAACTTGGAAATCGTTGAGGGTGTACCAAGCTATAATTAAAAGTAATTGGAATTGATGAAAAAACAACAAAGCAACTTCACACTTGCTAGGAATAAGAAAAAAATTCTCTCTCCGTATTTTTCTCTTTTCTTTCTGAAAAGAGAAAACTTTTCCGGCCACCACTTCTGTCGTTCAGATCGGCTCCTGATGGAGCAGATTTGGGCAGAACTACGTTGTTTCTTGCTCTCCTAGTTAGTTTTAATCCATGTTCGTGTTTTATTTCTATTTATAGTTTTGTTTTATCGGTTTGGGTTATTGTGGAATTAGATCTATCCTCTTGCCAGGCTAATATCGTTTACGACTATGGGTACTGGGGTTTAGATTGTTTTTCTTCTTCCTTTTTTCCACGTTTAGTTACTAGCAGTAAATATCATCGTTTTTGTGGTGATAAATTTTATAACGACTATTTTATCCGCTGGGGGGTTTTGGATGAAAATATTGGATGTAGTGGTGCAAATCGAGGTCTTCATCTGATAAAGAGGAGGGTTTATGTTTCTGCATCATCATCAAAGTCGATCTACAAAGAACAACAATATCCAGCTTGTTATCCGGCAACTCCGGACAGATCTGCTACTAAACCAGTTTCTAGCAATATTATGTTATTTGATTTACAAGTAGTTTACGTACTTTGTTGTTGCTTAATTAGTGGGTTTACCAAAGTTATTTCAGCGACCATCTCCTTCACATTGAATCTGCCCGTCACCGAAATATGAAGAACGTCTCAAGTCACCGGAAACATCACCGACAAAGTCACTATCACCGTCACTGTTACCATTACCGGCACATGGGCCGTCGCCAAGGAAGCCACCATCATCGACACTTGCGGCGGGGGTGCAACCATTACATGGGTCAGTCGTTCCCTGATTGTATTGGGCAATCAAAAATTTTAAAAATCTCTGCTTCATGTTATTTACATGTTCTGAGAATCTTGGGGTTTTGGAGTGGATCCTATCATTGTCTTGTACATTGATACAAATAAATTTTGTTTCTAAAATCAATTTGACCCTGGATTTTGGGTACTTTCAGTCAAGTGAGACAAGGTATATTGAAACTGTCACAAGATTTGGGAAGATCGACAAGATTTGTAAGGTTACCAATTTCCTTAATTGGGTGTAAGCATTCCTCAGAGGTTTGCCCTCATTTATGCAAAAAAAAAAAAAATACCACACTTGCTTTGCACACCTCTTTTATTATGAACAGTGTTTTTCGACCTCCCCATTTTTTTTAAGACCTCCCACCATGGGAAAAAAAGAGCAAGAAAGTCTAAGCTATATATACCCTTAAAAATTGTGAGGTTATTAAATTGCGCCCCACTAATCTAATTTTAATCCAAAACCCGACTACCCTAATCATAAAACAAATTCACCTCTTCTCTTTTTCATCCTACTCTTCGCCGAAACCTTAATTTGTTTATTTTTTAGATTAACCGACGAATTTGTTGACGATTAACAAAAAAAAAATCATCGATAAAATGCTGCCTCGTAAGAAAGTTATTAGTAAAGTAAGTACATCACAAAAGGCTCGTAACAATGAGAATGCGACTGGATCTTCTAAAGAAAATGAAGAATCTGGAGGAGGTGCCGAAATCGACGCAACCGGAGAGGAAACCCAACAATTAAGGCCTGAAATGCGTATGAGAAGGTATTTTACACAGATCCCTAATGATTTTTTAAAGTTTGATTGATAGAAAATAGTTGGAATCGATGAATTTTAGTTAGTTTTGCGTACACAAAGGGGGTTTCGGTGCAGAAAATTGTTTTAGATCTTAAGCCGAAACAGTTTCGGCTTTGAAAAAATTTAAAAACACGGAGCCGAAACCACTGTTTTTCTCTGCAAGCGAAGAACAACTCGGCTCAAAAAATTTGGAAACCCTTAATTTAGCTGCCATTTGGGTGTGATAGTTTCGTCCCATAGAAAAATTTAATTTCTCTGGGCCGAAACCAACAGTTTAGCCCCCATTTATTGTGAGGTGGTTTCGGCCCACAGAAAAATTTCATCGAGTGGGCCGAAACTCTCTTTGTAACTTACTTAGTTCTTTTTTTGTTTCCAAATTTCATTTTTTTTGTATCATTCATTGATGTTACGATACCATCTTAGGAGAATGGAGGTAACTCCAAATCCTAATGTCGAATCACATGATCCTCGAGCCGGCACAGAAAATTTGGGGGCTAGGCTAATAAAGTTGTTCCTTATAAAGCGCCAACACCAATCGGGGGGCCCTGTCATTTGCGACGTTTATAAACGTTGCTAATCATAAAGCATTGCTTTAAATACAGAAAACGTTTCTTTGAAGGCTATTAAATATTATTACGCTATCGAGCATGCCATTATGAGTCTTTTTAGGGGTCTTTAGATATTATACTAATTATCTCTCCCATTTTCTCTCTCTTTCTCTGCGAACTTAAAAGCCAATCGAATAGAACTCTAAAATCATGAGTTCCTGAACTCTGAGCTCAAGCATCTTGAATCGATTTGGTTTCTGAATTTAGAAATCGAAAACTTAACCCTAAAAAATCGATTTGGTTTCTGAAGTCGATGTTGTGAGGTGTAACACGAACATAACCCGATTCAAGTTATTATTTTCTCCTAATTTAGGATTTCTTTTTTCGATTCATGTTTATTCTCTGTATGAAATTCAACAACTATGGACATGTTTATTAGTGTATGTATTTTGATAAATGGGAATTCTATATATATGCAGGTGTAGAAACCAGAATTCTGCAGGAACAACTAGCAGAGTTCTAGTACTTTTATACCGGATTAAAGTTTAGCACCGTATATAAGTATTGCTGCCAGTAGCGTTACTTCGACTCAATATATAAGCAACGTATAAATTCTTTACAAAAAAATGTTGACGTCATTTTTTGGTGTGGGACCTAGAGACATGTGTCCTCCATATAGTATATACGTTTATTAAATTTTTCTAACTAAAACAAAAACGTTGCCATAATTAATTACGGTAACATTTATATACATATCAAATAATTAAGGACGCCGTATTAAGAACGTGTATAGACATTGCCGAAATTGAAAGCAGTCTCTATATTTGTTGCTAATCGCCCATTTTAGTGTAGTGTATGTCATTGTGGAACAATGGTAAATTAATTGTAAGATAATATCAATGACTTGGATTCGAAACTCTCTGGCCACAAAATCTTTGAAGTAAAAACAAAAAGTCAAAATAAAACAGTTATTAATCAATTTTTCATTATAATATCTTTTTATTTCTTATGAACTTATAAAACGTAACTGATGCATAACATCTTTGGCGTTTTCACTCTTATTCTTAAATTTAGCTTTGTTAATAGTAGGTTATAACCATACTAATTAAATTACCATCTTGCGATTAAATTCCAAACCTTCCAAACATGATGGTATCGATAAATACCGTCTTGACGTGCTCCCCAGGTACAATAGGCGTAAGATACTTCCTCATCACAATAACCATCTTCTTTCTCGTTATAAACCTGAAAGGTTTTATTAACATGAGTTCCATCACTAAGATTCCATTCAAACATACAATTATAAAAAGTTTTTCGCCACCAAGTTCCAACGCCAAATGCCCACTCTAAACATTGGTTAAATGCAATGGGTTTAACCATACGTTGTCCTCCATCCCTTTCATCACAAGTTACTAACATAATTTGACCATTGTTAATTTGGTTGAAAACTTTGACATGAACTTTATTGTCGTTGTCTTCAGATGATAAACATTCGCGAAATAATACTGCAAATAGAAGAAAGTAAGCAAATGTATAGAGAGTACTGATGTTATTTCTAAGACTAGCCATTTTTTTTCCAGGTAATGAGGTTGAATGGTACTGGTTGTGTGTAAGTATTTCCATATTTATACACAAACAACAAAACACTACATTTACATCTCACACGCCTTCATTTGGGAATCTTAGTATGATTTCTTCATTAATTTTTTGAAAATCTTAATAGGGATTTGTTTAAGTTTTTTTGCATTGATGATAGATGCATTAATTTGAAAATATATTGATTTTTACTTTTTATTTTATTTCTTATTATGTTTCTGTATGTTTCTGCATGATAGATGAAGCATCTTCAACTATAATAATCTTTAGCAATATTATTAGTAGTCCATAGATACACAAGTGGTAGTACTTTTGCTTTGGAATAAAGCAACTAGTTTCTTGTCCCACAAGTTTAGGAAACCCTAACTTGCAAACTAAGTAAACAGAGCTTTATCTCAATTGGAATTCATTAAACATTTATCTGCCAAGTGTTTTGTTATCTCAAAAACACTTCAAGATAGAAATCCAACAGACCAAAAATAATCTTTATCTTATTGACTCACTTAGATTCGTTAGACGGACTACAAAAGATATTTTCGTGATAAACAAGTCCAACTAAGAGATAAAGGAGTCAGAGTTTAACCCGTGTGAAATTCCAGAGAATATTAACCTTGGACGGTTCGCAAACCGTCCTTCTGAATTCCGGCCAGATACATCGAATATGTGGTTCACGTACATGTACGTGTACAAATTGATGCATTGGAACTCAGGAGAAAATCCCAAGTCACTGTTCACGAACCGGTTCGGGAACCGCCTTTATTCAGAATTCGGTTTAACTGGATCCGCTGAAAGTTCTGGGCTGGGCCAGTACTTAGACGCGTTAGACGTCCTCAGCTATAATCCACTGGACTCTTGCTCAAGAGTATCTAAAAGATTAACTCATATACAACAAGTGATTTGCAAGCAAACCATTGCAATGGACAAATGGTATCGAATCTATATCATGCATTCTTGTAACCTTAGTATTCGTGGGAACAAATACCAACATAACACATGGTCATGTAGACAAGAACATGATTTCAATCGCTAATAGTATCTCTACTAAAGTAGCCGACTATTTCGAAAGATAGAATAAGTAGAATAACAGAATTTCCATAATAGTCATAACTCCTACTAACCTTTTGTCAATGAAGAATAATTGATGTCTTCTTTGTCTCCATAGTCTTTGTCTTCAAGGTCTCTACTACTTTGTCTATATCCCAATTCCGAAATCTAAACCTAGTAGGCTAAATCAAGATTGAGTTTTGACACCTAAAACTGACAACCAGCTTGACATACCAACATTAGTGGGTTTGACCGGACAATGCCGTAACATCCACTAAAATCTCCAAAAGAACCTATCTTATTGAGTGCTATAAATAGAGGTTTAAGGGACGAAAAACCGCAAGCATTAAGCATACGTGAGATTTCTCTGTAGAATTGATCGTAAAGTCTTTTCACTTCGGTGAATGCTTGTTGTGGTATAGTCGTCATCATCTATTAGGTAGCAGTTCCTCTATGGGAATTACCTAACGACTATAAAGACTTCTCTTGAGAATTGGGAAGACAGGTAGATAACGTACATCTGGGGTTGTTATCAGATTTACCTGTAACCTCAGTAACCTAATTTCGTTCTTGTCTATTCCATAGTCCTTGTCTTCTGCTATAAGGATATTCAAGAGATGGTTAAGTTACGTAAAGGTTGAAAGGAAGCAATGCACGGCTGCACTCGGTGTTGTAAGACCTAGTTAGCTCCAGTTGCATAAGTTTCTTAAGTGATTCTTCGTTTACAACTGAGGTAGAGACAAGTTGGGCATAGTTTACTCGGTTTGTAAGTAGATTTCCGTATGACCTGGAGAAATCCGAAGGAAGTCACTTTGTGTATGTCAAACTGATAGAGGACAGTTCAAACATACAATTGATAATTAAGGTTGCAAAGCCGGAATTATTGGCACAAGCCTTTAACAGCGTTTAAAGCAACTCCTAGGCCTGTAAAGGACGTGAGCTAGGGGAATCAAGTGCGTGACGATCTGTGGGGAATCTAGAGACGTAAGTAGAGCGACCGTAGCCAGTTCACTTGGAGGGTTGGAATTGGTCTCTGCTACATCCCATACCGAAGTCTTATATTAGGCTAGTGTTTGTAGATAGTTTGTACTGTGCGGTGTTCAGTCTGGACGAGGTCCCGAGGTTTTTCTAAAAATTGTAGTTTCCTCGTTAAAAAAATCTCTGGTGTCTTGTGTGCTTTACTTTCCACATTATATTCTCTGATTATATAATTAAAGCAAACACAAGAAGTACGTTATTGATAACCTGATCGTTGTCCCCAATCCATACATTGGATTTACCAAGACCTTGTCTTGTGTCGGACTGATCCCTTGAGATCCAAACTCAGGTTATACAGATTTGGATATTGATTTTTGAGATCTTCCAGATCTCACCATAAGGCTCACGAGCCCAAACGAAAAGTTGGTTGTATTTCGGTACCCCTTCTTTTTCAGTGGTGGAACAAGATGTTTGGATAATCGTTATTATAGTAAGTTTTACTAGTTTTTGTTGGAGTAATTGTACACGAACCTTTAAATGTTTTGAATTTGGTAATAACCTGGAAGTATTCATAGTAATAGTCTATGGTGTAGCCTATAATGTTGAGATGAACCTGTTCTAAGCCTAGTTTCATCCAAGCTAAGCATTCTCTAAACCAATGAGTAGATCATTTGCACCTCTCCAGAACCAAGGCTTGGCTGGCGGCTATGAGTAACCGATCTAGGTGGATAGTGAATATCCGTCTATTTATCTGGTGGGTACTCAGTATCAGTCCTAAATATTTTTTTTCAAAAGTTATTAAAACTGATGTTAACTCGAAAAAATTTAGGAACTACAAATCGATGAATCTCAAGCAGAAGCATCGAAGGTGATAATTCATTAAACGAAACCGTTCAATGTGATAAGGATTCATATAGAAAAATATGTTTATGCAATTATGTAGGTATTCCAAAGCAAAACATAAATAATGGAAAAGAAGAAGGAAATTAAATGAATTTTTTTGTTTATGAAAGTACGTAACATTTCGTGATGTTGTTTATTTTACTGAACAAGGAGCTACTGATTATTATTCGATAATCAAATTTATTCCTTTATCTCAGATGGAGTTGTGGTGTGGATTCTTATATCTTTGAGTCCTAATCTCTAGATGATATTTGAGGAAACCCGCTTGATTAGAAAGGTGTAGCCATTAATGGAAATGTACATTAACAATACGCGACTTTAAAATATGTGCTTTTTAAATATAGTTGATATTCGAGGAAACCCCGTAATCAGAGAGGTGCAACCATTAATCTTCTTAGGAGTGTGGAACACCAAAATTTATAAATTAAAAAAATTATTACTTTAACGAGTTAAATTTAAGTTTCGAATAAAAATATATTATTATCGAGAAATTAGTTAATTATAAAGCAATATTGAAGTTTAACTAATGAAGTTTGAACTGTATTTGTCCATGTACATTTTTTTTTCCAGAAAAGTGAAGGTGATATTAAAAAATAAAAAGATACAAAGTTATGTACACAGCTATTTACAATAGTCGAAAGACTCCCATATGATGTATTAAGTAGAAACTACTGCAGTTTTACAACTGAATCACAATTGAATAAAATTTGAAGGCACTATATCCTTCAAAGATGTTGGATTGAGAACACCATAGATTTAAATCAAGCTTCACTCCTACCACCATATTTGCCATAGACTTACCACGAGCATTGACCCTCCTAACATTTATCTTTGTCAAGATCTGCCGCATAATAACATAAGGAAGTAAGCACCATATTGTGGAGTTTTGGCTTGAACTTAGTTATTCTCCAGCTCCTCAAATGCTCCTATACCTTGTTTGGAAACACCCATTTAATATGTCAAGCACTGAAAAAATAATTCCCTATATTAGTAGGTCATTCACACTGCAAGAAAAGGTTCTCAGTAGTCTGAACTTCCTTGTGACACAGTGGGCAAAGAATAGACTGCAATAGAACTCCTCTGTGCTGAAACATGCATCTTGCTGGGAGGGAATTTTGCATAATAACCCATATCATAAAGGATACCTTAGGTGGAATGAGCTTCCCTCCTAATAATTTCAAAAATTTACATTCCTGGAACTGATCAATTAGCCTCTCACATAGTTTCTTCGAAGTGAAAATACCCTCCAACAACTCTTTCTCATCCTGATGCAAAGTAACAGTTGGAAATCTTGCAACAATCAAAGTAGATGTTAGATGTATCAGTAATAATATGTAAACTGAATCTCAACGCAAACCCTAAAAACTTCTACGAGGACAGAGTCGCCTGTTCAACAAACTGTCATTAACACAATAGCTCGCGGGTACACTCAAAAAGAGTGATGCTATACCCCTACATCGAGGATGTGTCCAGGATAAAACTGCCCGATGTGACGATCGTCATTAAAACAATCACCACCCAATCATGAAATAATAAAAGAAATATTTTGTAAAACTCTAAAAAATGTTCTCTATAAATATATGATCTTGTGTGACATAAACGTGCGTCAAGACACAACCAAAGGTAAGTGTCTTCTGCCCGCCCATGTCCATCCATATATAAGTAAGTAGTGACACTTGTTATATGGTGGCATCCATCTCTAATTACCCAGAATGATACTATAAAGGTTCATCTTTCATTCACCCATATGAAAATGAGTAAGTATTCGTAGAGACCGACATGTTCTACGATCAATTCACATCAAGACCAAAAAACTCAAGTTAATAAAAAACTCATTGAAAACTCATTTTCTCCAACAGTAACTTCCCTTAACTCATGTCTGAGTTCCATGTACATTCGTTCTTCCCTGAAGTGGCCTATTTTTCCAGGTTTCATACAATAATTGGGTGTCTTTACGGTATATTGCTCTTTATCTTCGCGATCTACATGTAATTGGCATCTTTAATTGTACTATTTGGGAATTTGTTTTCTTGTATTTTGATGTTCTATTTGGGGATTTTCTATTTGTTTTCTTGGTAATTTTTTCTTGTAAGCAATCACGTAATCACCATTTTAGAATGAATGGATGTGTATAGTCTATTTGGGGATTTTCTTTTTCATAGGATTTGAGGTTGTTGTTCAGAAAAGAATTGGAGCCCCGCTTGTTACTAGGCTTCCATCTAATTCTTGTAATAATGTTGATTCTTATTATGAATAATAAATAACTTTTTTATTAAAAAAATAAAATAAGTCTTAACAAACCGCAAAAAGCCTTAACAAAAATCGATCCGCAATTAAATCCTGATAAACAACCCCCTCTGTGCACTACAACTCTACTAGCAGTAGGCACTAGCAAACTGTTCGTTTGCTGATTGTGAGTGTGAGACCCTTGGGTTGCACAGACGCGCGGATTTTGGGCCCGAGTCCGCGTCGGACTCGTGTCGGACACGGACGCGGACACGACACGCATACGATGCGGTCAACTCAGTCAACTCGGTCAACTCTCTACTTTAAAATGATAATTTAGTATGTTCTCTCTTTAGATTCGAACTCTCAAGGTCATAATCCCACCTAAGAAGCTTAACCATTGAGTCATTCACGCTTTTGTGTGTAGGTTGTATGTTTTCGACATTTTATATTATTTCTCCTAGCATTAATTTTATATATTAGTATAGTTAAGTTATATATTTACTAAATATATAAACGTGTCCGCGTCTTTCAATTATGAAACCTCGTTCGTGTCCGCGTTCGTATCGTGTCGTGTCCGCATCTCCGCGTCCGAGTCCGTGCAACCCGGCCTTGGTATAACCTATACTGTTGTACTAGGAATTTATACAATACACGATATTATCAAGTGCAAGTTAACAATATACTCCTGACATATTGATCATGTTTACTCTTTGTAGGCCCCACTGCTGAGAGGCTTGACCGTAGGATTTAGGCCCCAAAACGGAATACAAATCATTTTAGAGAAAGGTCCCTTGGAGTTGGAGAAACCATATAAATGATTTTAACTTGAAGGACTGCAGAAATAATGATGGACTCTTCGCTGTTTTTTTTACAGTCCATAAGTAATGTTGTTCTCACTTGAAAAACACCAATTATCTCTACAATCCTAATTTGTACGTGGCTACCAGATTTGTGCTACTATTTGCTACCAATCTTAGGTGGCCGTCACATGGCTATTTTATTTTAAGAATCCCACTTTTCTACTTCCGACAAAAACTGAAAAAAAGAGAGATTTTTATTCTCAACCGTTAATCAAATTAGACGGCTAGGATTTGAGGTGGAAGACAAATGAAGGCTTGAATGATAAACATATTTGTACTTACCAGTAGTTCCATATAGGAAAAATTAGAGCTCGCATTTCCAAACTTATTTGGTGTAACTCACTGAAAACATACCACTTAGACTTTTTGTAATCCCACTTATGCGATTGACTACAGGGTTACCTTGCATCTGAGAAGAGAAAGCACTCTTAGTCTCTTACGTTCAGTGACTGGATAAACCACAGAAATGAAAAAGGAGCTCTTTAATTTGAAAATATCTAAGAGTTATTCCAAGGAAACGTTTTACAAAACCAAGT
>JAJJMA010103183.1:0-39588 GCA_023529015.1 Papaver nudicaule | reverse complement strand
ACTTAAACATGGTCGCAGGATTCCTCGTGCATTATTTTCTCTCAGTCGTTGAGAGATTAGTACCATTACTTTGGGAAACACAGCCATATACGTACAAGCATAATCCACCAATACACCTATACCTCAATTAAAGCGATGGTATAATAGTAAATCTGGTTAATATGTTTAAACTTGTTCAAGTTACCTTTCATATCTAGGTGGTAGCATGGGGAGATAAGTCAGTGTCCGATCCTACTCGAAGCATCATAACCAGGTAGCTTATGGCTTCTTTCAGAGTGGCTTCCCTATCCTCTCTCATATTCCAAAGCTCTTGGTCGTCACCACCAATTTTCTTCAATCTTATGATGGTAGTTTCGTTAACCACTTCCGACTCCCATTTCTACATTAAGAATTACATGTATAACTTCAGGTTGATATTAAAGAAGAGAAACTAACAAATGAAGTAATGAATCAAGTTAGATACTTTCCTTTTTCTTGAAAAACAAGTATTTTAAATGTAGGTATACCTTAATACGCCGAAGCACTTCTGCAACCTGAAAAGCACCACTGGGAGATACCTTGGAATCTTTCAGAAGCTGATCATTCCTGATTTCAACAGATGCAAGTAATTTCATCTTTTGTTGCTCAACCTTGCTGATTACAACTTGAAGTTGTGCTTTTAACTCGTCATGCACCTTCAACTTCATGTTCACAATTTCCATCTGTATTTCAACAACAAAAAAATCTTGTAATTGTTTCTCAATTTTAGACAAGAATGCTGCTGCGTGCTGATGGGTTCAAGCCATCTAGTATCCTGATTCCTAAGAATGATTACTCAACTAAAAGAATAATAAAGTTTTTTAAGCGAGTACGATCAGTGGGTAATATACATCTTCTCTTTTTAAGTCTTCTAGCACTGCAAGAACATCTTTATCATTTTCAGCTGATAATTTATCCCAGAGTGTCGCATTAATGTTCTGCAAATTAAAGAGAAAATGAGAGTTAAAAAACCAAACCCTGACTTAACCTCTCTACTAGGCTATTAGAATTGGAGGTACTATGACAATATCAGATATTGAAAACAACTGTCTTGTACTGTCCTGTTGGCTTTCCTTTATCTTGGTGAACACGGGTTTGTATCAAGTTAAAGCCCCAGTTTTAATTCTGAGTCTATATTCTGCAAGTCAACATGAGACTTGCAATGCTTGAATACCAACAAACAACGGTATAAAAATTCTGACTTAGCAAATAACGCATAGAGCTAAACTCGATGCACACAGCTGAGAAGGTCAGCTAAAGTAAAAGTCAGACTAAAGAAAAAAGACAAAAGAATTATTGAATTTGAGGAGATCCATTAACAAACCAGCACAAAAACGTCCTACCATCTTTAATAGTATATGCTACACAACTGCAAGCAAGGTAAGGCAGTCTATCCCCATACAGCTAATAAGAATATGTTCCAGCTGATCGAGTGTTTTAGATGGGCATGTATTAATATTTAAAAATCAAGCATTTTAAATTACTGTGTGTGTACCTTAACAAGTGCTTGAATATCTTCATCTGCGAATGGTTTTTTAATACTCGAAACCTCTTCATCACCTAGTTGGCCAAGCTTGCTGTTAACAACTTCAAACTGCGTAAGCAACTCGAGTTCTGCCTTCTCCTTCTCCACGGTCAAGATTTTCATCTGTTCAACAATATTAAAGTCTTGTAATTGTTCCTCAAATTCAGAAAGGAATCCTGCTTAGTGAATCCTATATAATGCCATCTAAGCGAAATTATGTCTATCCGACAGATTTGCAGTAATTTTCCACCTGGTGTACATATAATGCTCTTCTCTTATCATTATCATCTGTTCCTTTGGTATACTGAATTTAGTTCACCTTCTAAAGAGGACATCTTTATCTAATATTTCCTAATGGTATTGTGATGAGAGATATGATTATTTGAAAACCAACTCAATCCAGTCAAAAGGTCAGTCCTAGAGTCATTGAGAGGCTGTCAATAAAATTCTTAATTCTTGTACCAATCCTGTCAGACATTACATTCTAACAGCAAAGAGGACATTAGTTTAGATCAGCAAAGCATTTGAAGCAATTACATTCAGTAGTTTAAGATACATACTTCTCTTGCCAAGTTCTTTAGCTCTGCAATATCATTTTCTTCATCTTCCTGCAGAATAAGAAAAAAATGGTGTGAGAGGTTTCCAGACTAGAGTCATTCATGATGACGTACAGGAATGAATCACAACCTAGCCAAGGTAATTCAAACAGGTCACTTATTAACAGATAGGCATACACAAAAGGCGATAGGAAAAATGTGGGTTAACGAAACTATGATTTGTATACACAATCTTTAGCATTTTTGAGAAGCCGAAGCATGGTTACTCTATAAATCCACCTCATAAAAAGCGTGTTTTCATCTAACATCCCAAGTAGTGCTGTAATAAGAGATATTAATGGATGTGTTGTATGCCATGGCAATCTATATGGAAGTCTGCCTCTGGCATAGACTCTTCGAGAGCTCTACTCATGCAGATTTTTACTCGTGTACCGATTTAACCGATATAACTATTCACATAAATACATAAACAAAACTTTACACAACTATCAACAAAAAGTTAAAAAAAACCAATGCATTTAGATTAATTTTTTTCTTGAAAAATAATTTGCCAATTACCTTGATACGTTCCTTAAGCTGATAATGTTATCTCATCTTTTGATCAGATAGTTGATCAAGCTTGTTGTGCACAACTTGAAGCAAAGCTTTTAACTCATCATGCAGCTTCTTCTTCGTCTTATAATTATCTTCGTCTTCTTCGTCTTCCAGCCCATTAACATTGACGCCCGGTAGTTTTTCTATAAATCTAGAGTGGAATGCTTCCGACTCACTGATAAATTGCTCCATTTGAGCGAAAAATACATGTTTGCCAATTGGTCCACAGTAATCCTCCACTTGCTGTGAATCTATTGACTGCATAATCTCACATGTTTCTTTTACCACGGCTGCTCTTCTGTGAAAATTATCTCTTTTGGCCTTGGTTTCTCTGATAGTTGTAGGAGCTTCACAATGCTCTTCCTAATACACATCAAGAAGAAAACGGTTACATCCATACATAAAGTGACGCAACTCGAAAGACTAATATGTTGTACATACCATGATAAACTTAAGAGCTTCTGTTGCCATATAATTTAACATTTGCTGGTCTAGCTGCATGTATTTCGACAGAAAGTAAGATTTAACAGCAAAAACTAATCCAGTGATAATATAGATACGCATTCAAGGATGGTTAAAATGACGAACTAACTTTCAATTCCAAAGCCTCCTCCAGTAGTAACATTAACAGGTCTTGAGGTCCTTTCATTCTTTCTCTTCTCGCCGATTGTAACGTCTACAACAGAGAACGAAAATAAGTGTGTTTCTAAAAAAAAAAACTAACACCGAACCTAACATGATTTGGGCAAGTAATGATGTTGTCTGCTTACAATTTCAGACTCAACCACAAAGAAACTAATTAACCAAAACAAAAATTCAGACAAAATACTGCAAATGCACCTTAGATCAATGGCATTATCGATGACTCGATATTCAGGTTAATCAAGCCACAGACCACAGCCAATATCAACATCCTTATAATACTAACAACACCATTACCCCGTCATTTGATCAACCACACAATATTTGTAAATGAAACAAATTAGGGGAAAACACAAAATATTAGTATTCCACATAGTCTTGGTATGATAGGGTCGTAACTCAGAACAACAGCCTGTTTAAGGCCGGGATTTCCTTATACCAAAGAAATCATAGAAAATGAGAAAAGGATACACAATTACTCCACATTTAAACCATACTTATAAAACCAACCCATCTGCAGACCTATTTTTACATTCAATCAGATCATCATGGAAAGTAATTCCTCTTCTTCTAGGAAAAATACTGGCTACAGCTATTTTACCATTCTCCCCTAATATCTACCATACAAGGGTGAAAATTTCCACTTGATGTTAAACAACTACAATTACTAGTAATTCAGCAAATTCATCAGCAGCATCAAAATGGGTTTGGCTCAACTCTCAAGCATTAGCCTTTTTTTTTTCTTTTAAAGTCTCTACCTTTATAAGGATTCAAAGAGAACCCTAGCTCCAAATGAGTCATAAGATGATTGAAGAATAGGTGCAAAATCTTGAGCTAATAAATGGGTTAAGGTCTAGGCCAAGACATTGTCATGATTCACTACATAGGAAATCAAAGATCACACAAACACACTACCTTACAAGATACATTTTTCAGGGATTTTTTTTTTGGGTGAAGAGCAATTGTAAGAAGAAAAATATAGTGAACCAAAGCAATTAGAGATTACCTTTGTTTTTTATTAAGCTTTCAAACTTTTCAGGATCATCCAGCAAAGGTAGCACTTTGGAGAGAAAAACAAGAAAACAACTTCAAACTCCTTCCTTTGCACACCTCTTCTGTGCATCTCTCACTCTTATTATTTTAGTCTACTTCTTTTTTTCATTTTGCAGTACTCTCTATCTATCAAAAGTACAAACTTTGATTTTGCATATCCGAGACAAGACAAGACAAGACAAGACAAGACAACTACTAAAAAGGAGTGATGAGATGGACAATTCAGACAAAACAACAAAAATTAAACTAGATGGTGGGACCTCAGAGTATGCTTTTGGTTTGATATCCGCAATTCACATATTTGCTACTTGAGAATGCTAGCAGCAAGCACTATGGTGCCATAAGCCATCTCTATTGAATAGAGAAAGAGGATGGCAGAAATGTCGAAAAAATGGCAACCACTATGAAGAAAAAAAAAATTCTCTATTTTGGACGGAAATTGGATTTCCACTACACCCAAAATACGGAAATTGGATTTCCGCACAGAATATATTACTAATAGGATTTATTGTAATAAAGTGGGTTTTGGTGGAACCAAAACTCTTTTTTACGGAAATCCAATTTTCGACCCCTTCTTTTTTACGGGAATTGGATTTCCGCTTCGCTTCTCTATTGCTATTGCCTGCTACGGATTGGTAGTAGGCAATAGAGAAGTCCATCTCTATGTCTACTCAATAGAGAAATTTTGCACCATAGTAGTTGCATTTCTCTATTCAATAGAGAATTCTCTATTAATAGGGAACCATAGTGCTTGCTCTAAGTATACCCAGACAAAATCCAAGGGAAAATTGTGCGTGAAAGGAAAGGTTGAAGGGTCCGATTCATGTCACTCACCCTCCCAATGCACCAGTCATAAGGCTGTTTACTATGGATGTGAGAGAAATCATCCCAACAGTGTTTTTTCACAGCCCCTCCCGGACGCCTGTTTACTATGGAGGAACCCTTAAAGCGAGGGAAGCTTCCTCGCTCAGCGAGGAAAGCTATATCGCTTCACCTGAGCGAGGGAAGCTATCTCGCTTGACCGGTCAAAACCAGTCAAAGCGATATAGCTTTCCTCGCTTCTCCAGAAAACCCAAATTAAAACCCTCGTTTTCTCCTCCTCTTCTTCTATCTTCTTCTTCTTTCTTCCTCTTCCATTTTTACCTTACCTCTGCTAGAGTTCGAAAAATTGAGAAAAATATTAGGTTTTTTTTTTAAATTGAAGGAACGGGTACGTCCGAAAAAGTTTGGTGATTAAAAGGGAGGTTCTAGAATTTGATTTCATCCGTAAAAATGGCAGCGGTATGTTCTTAATTTTTGGATGAAATTTTTGGTTTTTTTACATGAATCTGATCTATAATTATAAATATAATTGTTTGGGGGTTTTATGGAATGATTTGTGTGATGATAAATGTCCAATAATTTGAGTTTTATCGTAATTAAATTTTGCTGTGATGTGATAATAGGAGATTTTTCTTAGGCGATAGAGGATGTATCGCTAGAAATGTAATTGGTTGTAGTATTCTTTTATGTTGAATGTATTATTATGTTGAATGTGATGATATACGGCTTAGGTTGAATTTGAATAATTTGTTCCTAGGCGTTAGGAGTTGGCTCGCTAGAGATGTGGAAATTGGTTGTAGTATTCTTGCGGCTTATGTTGAATGTGTTTGCATGTGTGTTTGTTGGCTTTGCGGCGTATGTTGAATGTGTTACAACATGTCGATTGTTTTTATTAATTGTGTATTCGTATATTTTAGGGAATGTATCTCGGGGATCCGTTATCGTTCAAAGGCATGAATCATCGGTGTAGTGATGACATGACCGAAGTTCGTTCTCCCCAATTTAAAACCAATTGGACCCAGCTTTCTGAGTTATACAACATAGTCACTAAAGATAACGACAGAGCGCAACATATATTAGACAATTGTGGGTTTTCGGCTATGTTTCATGTCAAGCTATTGAATGCTGACAATCAGACGTCAGAGGCTATAATGAAGCGGTGGTTTAAGAAAACCAAGACTTTCCATTTTCCTGAATTCGAAATTGGTCTTACTCCATTAGATTTTGTAAGGGTCACAGGGATACCAATAGGGGGAGGTAGGGTAAGACCAATTTGCAAAAATGTAAGCAAACCGGACAGGGTTTTGTATGATGAGCTGTGGTTTTCGGGCGCCAAGGCTTGGCGTGATGGACTTGAGCAACGTCAGATCCAGGCTAAGATCGAGAACCCGGATTTGGAGTTTAAACCGGTGCCGGCATGGGGAACCGAAAAAAGTGATGTGATAAGTAGCCATATAGTTCGTTACATAGAAGGGCGAAAAGGCATGGATAACAATCCAATCGCTGACGAGTTAACCAGAATGTTTTTATTCTGGTGCATTGGTAGATGGTTGGTCGGAGACACAACTACAAGGCTAAAGAAAGGGTGGATACGCTGTTTGGTAGACTTGGACCATGTTGGCAACTACGACTGGGGGTGGGATGCATTGGAAAATTTGTATGAACAACTAGATAAGTGGAGTAGCAGAGTGTCTAATGACATGGGAGGTATGTGGATGATACTCGAGTACTGGTACTACTTCCACTTTCGCAACTGTCAGCCCTTACCTAAACGCTCTGCGAATTTGGCACCCGAGTTGGCAAGGCGTGCGCCATTACCCGCCCTTGCATTGTTTGACAAAACAAACATTGACCCGACCGAACAAGTGGCGCTAGATAGGCATAGTCTTTATATCACTAGACAGAATATCGATTCTCGAACCGCCAGCACCGTAGAATGGCAACCGTGGATTATGGACGCTCACTGCGGGGACCCTATGGTAGTAGAGGCCAGAAGGGTGTCAGGTTATTTATCCTATCATTTGAATTCCATGGTTGTTGTTTGGTTTTTTTCTGGATACTTATCTTACACTTCCTACCTTTTTTTTTTTTCGGGTTTAAGAATTCAGTTTCAAAACAGTTATTACCTCCCTGAACGGTGTTGGCGGCAGCTGACGGGTGACACAGTTATGCCTACTGACCTCCCAAACGAGGTCTCCACGATTGTGGACGGCGAGGAAGTGACTGCGTTGGCCCATTATCTGCCTGTCAGTGCAGAACATTACCACAGGTGGTGGACAAGCAAAAGCGTCGGAAAATATCTTTGGTTCAGCATGCGAGGAACAAGGATGAGTTTGGTGTTGCCAATCGAGGCAGGGCCGGCATGCCTTACGGGACTCAGCCTGACCTCTATTGTCGTTCCAGTCAGTACGCGCCCCAACCTGAGGTATACCGTGACCTACCTGAAATGATACATAATTTTAGTGTATACAGAAATGGTAGAGACATCACGATACCTCTCGGCTGCGATGAAGAGATCGCTTATGATCCCGCTGAAATCAACAGATCACAGGTAAAATTTTTTTAAACAAGCAGTGGTGATATTTAAAATAATTTGAAGTTACCATTATTATTTTGTTGTGACGTAAGCTCTTTTAATGGTTTTTTTTAGGAAGAATTGCTTAGCCACATTTTTAAGCAACAAGCGTGTATCAACTCAATGAGGGCAACTATTTATGATGTGACAAAAGGATGGGAGGTGGGTAGTAGCTCTTCAAACTCCGATTTTGAACGCAGCAACCCCGACACATCTCCAAACATCCAAACCCAACCCTCGCAGGTGCCTAACACAGGGAACCTTTTTGGACTGAGCCTCGGAATGGACACTGGTGCATGGCCGCAAACAACGTATGGTGGGGGCGCATCCTCGAGTTCACAAGGTGCGTATGCAACTTCCAGCATGGACGTGGATCTTAACCAGTCAAGCCTTCCAATGGAACCACAGTGGGGTCTAGAAGACATGGATACAACCGTGCAGGATACTCCTGTCCCCCAATCTTTTATGGCTCGGGCGTGGCGTAGTTAGAGGATTAATTTATGGTTTATGTTAGTAATTTATGGTGTATGTTAATGTAATATGTCTTCGCCGTACGATCCAAATTGTCAATCAATGTTCTACTAGTCTATCATAAAAAAGATTCTCAATCTTTTGAGTATGGGGGAGTAAATATGAGTCGATGTCTATCAATGTTACTGTGATTTCCTTTAGGTTCAAAATGGAAGTGATGAAAGGAGTTGTCACTTCGATGAAGGGAATCGCGAAAAGAAGATTCCCCCTAAAAGAGGACAGGGGGATAAGTTAAAAAAACAAGTTGTTTTTCATTCAAAAAGAGAAAACTACGATATGCGATATAGCTTTCCTCGCTTCAGTTTTTCTATATAAGCCCAACTTTCTGAGCACCCAACCACACTCTCATCCATCCGTTTCTCATCCATTTTACGATTCACTTTCATCCATCCCTTTCTCATCCAGTACCAATAACCCACTCTCCTCCACCCCTTTGTCAGGTATCTCTCAACATGTTAAGTATTTCAACCTTTGTTTATAATGAAATCAATGTTTCATATTTAGAATGATAAATAACGTGTTATGTTTGTTTCATTTTTAAGCTTTATCATTCGGGTTCATACATAATGTTTATTCCTTGTCTAACTTATACTGTTGTTTCATAAATTAGGCTATAATGAATTATTTCAAGAAAATTATGAGTTTCAAGACGGGCGCCAGGGTTGTTGAGGATGATGGTGACAGCACCCGCAACAACGTTGTAAGGTACCAAGAGTTTATGCAACACCAACATGAACTTCGACAGCCACTTCCAAAGGATGTTTTGGGGAGACAAAAAACCTTCCGGCTAAGGATGGAAGCAGACGCGAGGATGATGCACGAATACTTCGACAGTGACTGTGTTTATGGCCCTGAAAAATTTCACTGTCGGTTTGGCATGTATCGTCCCCTATTTCTTCGTATTTTGAGTGGAGTTTGTGATGTGGAACCCAAGTTCCTACAAAGGACAGATGCGGCCGGTATTCAGGGACACACACCACACATGAAAATGATCGCAGCAATGAAGATGTTGTGCAAGGGTTGTTCTGCGACAGCATAGACGACTACTGTGGAATGGGTGCTACAACCATCTATGCCTATTTAGAAATGTTTTTAAATGCACTTCTATGCCTTTAATGCAAGGTACCTGCGTGTTCCGATGGAGGATGACACCAGACGGTTACTGAACAAGAATGCTGCACGTGGATTTCCCGGCATGCTTGGATCAATAGATTGCATGCATTGGAGATGGAGGCAGTGTCCCACCTATGCGACTGGTAACCATTACTCCGGACATCACAAGTCTGCTACGGTTATCTTGGAGGCTGTCGCATCTTATGATAGATGGTTTTGGCATGGGTACTTTGGCAAACCGGGGTCGAACAATGACATCAACGTACTCAACGGTTCTGACGTATTTGATAAGGTTACATCAGGTCTTTCGCCTGCCTGCAATTACGTGGTCAATGGTTCGAGATATAACCATGGTTACTTCTTGGATGACGGCATTTACCCTAAATACAGTGTACTCGTGGCGGCATTTAAGGACAGTACGAGGAACCCCAGAAAAGCCCTATTCAACAGCTACCAGGAGGCCAAAAGAAAGGATGTTGAGAGAGCCTTTGGAACTATGAAGACGAAGTTCCAGGTTCTTGACAAACCCTGCACTTTTCATAAGAAGTCGATGATGAAGTACATAATGAGAGGCTGTATGGTAATGCATAACATGGTGGTAGAGAATGAGTATCGCGCGGAAGACTGGGGGCTCAACACGGAAGAACCTATGCAACAACCCAATGAGTACAACGCACTTAGCATTCATAGTCTTCATGACGCACGCGGTTGGGAAAGACTGCGGACCGACCTAGTACACCACATTTGGGAACGACATCATCGACGTGCTGCAGATGATGATTGGGTTGCACCTAATCCAAGGGACAACCCAATAGACGTTCACGCATTATCGGACGATGTGCCAACGGAAGCGGATGAGTACGAGCTCGAAGAGCTTGATGGGCCCGAAGAAGACCGTGAGGACAACCTGGATGGGGAAGATGAATTCTATGCTAATGGAAATTGAGGTGTGATGGTGCTGGTGAAAGATGTTTGGTTCAAGTGTGATGCTGCTATTGAAATGTGTTTGGTTGTATGGTTTTTGTGTTTGTTTCGTAAATTATTGGTGTGTGGCGAATAGTTTTTATCTTTACCTAAGTTTGTTAATGTTTTTTAGTTTTGTCAAACGTAACGTACATTGTATCGCAAAAGTGCATCGTACTTTTCATTATTAACACCCTCTTATTTAGGATTTGGCTGTCGGCTTTTTTAAATTTAGCAGACACGATGAGATAAGGTTGTGGAAATCCAACTAAAGGATACCCAAGATATAGATAAGGATAAGGTATCACAAAATCAGATATCGTAACGACTAGATTTCTTCCTATAAATCTAGCCAACGTAAAGATGATTTCCATGTACCTTTCTCCAAAAACTTTAGGAATATGGAATGCTCTAAGGTTTACTTTAATTTTTCTGTCATCTTAATTTGTTTATGATCTTATGTACTTCTTAGTTTAACAACAACTGTCTGTTTCATTGTAGTGCTCTGCTATCATCGCATGCGGAATATGTGGATTCGAAGATCACAAGTCTGCCCTATGTCCATTTTTGTACTCCGCATGTAACAAATTGACCTGTGATGGTTTTCGCAAAATCATACAGTCCAACACGCCCAAGAATCCAGGCCGCTTGTTTCTTAAGTGTCAAAAACCTGGCTGTGGAGCATTCGAATGGTTAGATGCAGCCATTGATCACGTAAGGCTGGTCAATTCTTATGGGGTACAATCTCCTAAGCAGTCTAAGAATCAAGGTTGTTACACATGTGGAGAGAATGATCACTGGTCCCACACATGTCCAAATCGTAAGCCAAAGATGGAACATGGAGGTTCTAGTTCAACTCCTAATAAAGCAAACAAACAGGAGTGGGAGGAGATAAGGCTTAAGTTTAAAAGAACCTTGTAATTTTAATGGCAAACTGTTTCAAATCTGATAGTTTCAGCGTTTTTATGACCTAATGCATTACAACTTATTTGAAAGTAAATGAAATTTAAGCATGGTAGTAGTTTCTTTAATGGTTCAATCATAGAAAATAGAAAATAGTTGCCATTACAAAGATTCCTTATCTCCTCCCTATCTTTGCACTATTCAGAAATCTAAGAAATTTGTTTTTTGCCCGTACAAAGATTCCCCCTTTCACCTATAAATATGTTATGTAGAAAACTTTAGTTTTTAGAAACGTAAAGTTTCAATACACCCTATCATGTCTCGAGAATTTTCCCATTCCCTAGATATCCAGTTGTGTTTTTGTTATTGGCATATATGCGATAAAAGATTTACTCACGTCAACATGGATTATTCCCATTTTTGGCCTAGTTTGTTACGTTATTATACGGTTTTTGCTGATGACGAACAAGGTCGTACTGCCGGCGAATTAAGAGAAAGGATCAATACTCTTAAGTGGAGGTGTAGACAAATGAAATATATTCTCTCTTGCAAAGATGAACTGGTTGATGAAGATTATGTATTGGCTCTTGAAGGGTCAACCGAGTTTTTTGAGGAGCAGTTCACTATTTATGAGATGATGCATGATCGTTGTTAGAGACTATGACAATGTCTTTTATGTTAATGTAATATGTTTTCGCCGTACGATTATGTAATAAACGCTTGGTCCAACTATGCAAGAGTTTTTTTAATTTTTGATTCGTTACTGGGTAATTTTAATAGAACCTTGTAAACTTTATGGCAAACTGTTTCAAAATCGTTACATACGATCACCCAACATTTCATAAAGATTTAACATATCCAAAAAAAAACCAGGAACATGGAGTATAGCATAAATAAATGAGCGGCTAATCACAATAGGTCTCACAGTATCTCCATAATGTTTTCGGAATGGTCTACACCGCCACTGAAGTTTTCTTATCCTACTTCTCACTTCTGGCACTGTACGTACTTTTTCGTCGCCGGCAGTTCGTGTATATTCACGTAAGACCATCGGCCAGAAGGTGGGATAACAAATGTTGGTGCTTCGTAAAGGCGCGTCCCATATTCGGCAAAAACTTGAAACCAAATGAATGTCTTGCTGAGCAGAAAAACCTTCATCCATAGTGTGTTTTTTAAAACTTTATACTTTCTAACGATAATGAGTAGAATGATCTCATATTTTTAGAACGATTGTATAGCCCAAATTTTTATAGGAAATCCGAAATACCCCTACTACAAACACAAACACAGTGGGATGATAGTAAGGAAATCCGAAATACAGTGCGATGATTATTAAGGAAATCCGAAATACCACTACAAAACAAACAAGATTCGTGCTCAACCCCATCCACCCGATTGAAGAAAAAGTTGTTAATCCAACGACTCAGATTAAAGCGATGGACACTATATCGCTTGAGCGATATAGACTATATCGCCCAGCGAGATAATCTCTCTCGCTTTCAATCTGAGCCAATGAAAAACAAATTTCCAACGGATCTATCATCATCCAGCGGCTATGGGCTTCTGGAATACAACGGCTAAATATTCAAATTTTTGGTTATAAATAGAGAGTTATAGAACAATCAAAACACACCACAACTATCGTTCTTCAATATACTTCTACTGTCAATTTTGCAACCATGGTTAACTTCACCAAGAGGGAAGATGCAGCATTAGCCAAAGCATACGTCTCCATTACCCAGGATGGTATTGTTGGAATTAATCAAGATGGTTCGACATTTTGGGCACGAATTGAGGCTGAGTACCTTCGGCAACAACCAAGTAATAATAAGCGTACAAGAAACTCTCTCCAAAATCGAATTTGTCTGGTTAGGAAAGAGGTGAAGCTGTATGTGTGTTGTGTTGCGAGGCATCTCAGTAACATGAGGAGTGGGTGGTGTGAGGCTGACTGCGTAAGTGTAATTGTTTATGCTTCATTTCACATTTAACCGTAGGTACTACATAATCTCTAATAAATTTTTATCTTGTCGTTTCAGTACAAAGCCGGTTTGGGAGACTACGAGGTCGGACCACCCAAAAGAACCTGGAAACATGAGGAAGTGTTTCAAATTTGGAGGGGGGCAGGCATCGAGGATATGGACCCGGAAACCTGTAATGAGAACAGGGATGATGGATCTCAGAATACAGCCTCTGTTGCTTCTGCTTCTCAACCAATGGAGCTTGATGAAGATGGGAATCCAACACAAGGACTCACGCAGAATGGAGAATGAGGTAGGTTCTACGAACCAGACTTGCCAAGAGAACACAGAGGTCATGATGCCCTAAAGCGTGATAGAGACTTAGCTAGAGCTGAGTCTAGTGGAATCTCTACGCTAAATGACCTCATCCGAGATGACAATTCCTTCAAAAGGGCACAAGGCGAAAGAGACTCGTCTATATTCCGTGAGTACGTGGATATCAAACAAATGAAATCCGACATGGAAATTTTAGAGGTCGACACGGAACAGATGCCAAGTTGGAAAGCGGAGTTCTACATCAAGGCTAAAAACAAGGTTCTCCGCCGCCATGATTGCGGGACAATAGACTGAATGTTTTCCATGAAATCAGGGATTGCTTAACTACCACTTTTAAGATTTATGTATCTGTATTTCCCTTCCTGGTTTTTTTAAAATATTAAGTAGTATTGTTTTTTTTCCCTTTCGTAGATTTCCCTTCAACCAATGTAACCCTTTTTTGCATAAATATATTATGTTTGATAATATTGTTCAAGATAAGGTGGTAAATATAGAGTTTTGTACTTATTCACTTTAATAGTTAGAAGATAAGGTGATATCTTGTTCAAGATAAGGTTAAATCTTATCCATTGCATTCACTGTCGCAGTCTCCAATTGCCTATAAATCCCTTGCCTCTTCCTTATTCAACTGCACCCACACAAACAAAACTTACTTATTTCAATCCTTCTTCATCTGCACCCACAAAAACAAAACTTACTTATTTCAAAGCTTATTAATAATCATCTTCAAAATGCAGAGATTCACAGGGATTGATGATATGGCATTAGCGAGAGCTTATGTCGTTGTTTCCTTAGATGCCCTTGCCGGACCAAACCAACCATCGGTTATGTTCTGGACTAGAGTTGAAGAAGAGTTTGTAAGGTTACGGCCAGAAGGAAACCGTAGATCCCGATATTCCCTCCAAAACCGACTGAGTATTTTGAAAAAGGAGGTTAAGAGGTATGTTTGCTTCGTGCGTCGCTATATGTTCCCTTTGCAAGACGGGTGGACAATTGAGGATGCCGTAAGTAAATGCTATATTTCTTTGCTACTACTTAAGTTCTTGTTATCAATTTACTAACCACTTGTTATTATTTTCCGCACTCAAGTATCGTGAAGGTCTCAGGGACTACGAGACAGGGCCCCCGCCAAAAGCCTGGCGCTTCAGCGATGTTTTCAACTTCTGGAAGGACCAATTGCCTGGATTGAACCCGGAGGAAATTTGGAATTAACCCGCTTGCCGTTCGTTTTACCCGGCAACCCCTCCTTATTGTGGTTTTAAGCTTTTTTTCCCTTCAATCGTAGTTGTAAGTGCAATGGTATATCTGAGATCCTTGGGTGCCATATCAATCCTCCGTTCTAAATTGTAAACTTTATGTTGTCGACCTTATCCACTGTGTAAGCCGCTTATGTTATGTAATAAAAAACAAGTGTTTCCACAAACAAACTCTTCCTAATATACATAATTCGCCAGTAAATTGCGAGTGCGTCTCAAGGCTGTACAGGGTTGTATACAGGAAAAATCTGAGCGGGTAAATGTTATTCAGGAGGCCGGAAACGCGAGTGTAAGCAGGGTGTAACCACATAGCTACGACAACAACAGGCGGTGTAAAGGGAGTGTAAATTAAAAAAGGTCAAACTGAAAGCGAGGAAAGCTATCTCGCTTTCAGTTTGAGCGAGGAAAGCTATCTCGCTAAAGTGCAAGCGAGGAAAGCTTCCTCGCTTTTTGAGCGATACTCGCTTCCTCGCTTTCCTCCCAGTTCCGGGAGGGGCACTGCGCTTTCGCAGTGGGTGTGAAGGAAGAGGAGAGAGAGTGGGGAAAAGGCGACGGAAATCTGTCGCTTTCATCCCTAAAAATTCTCCATAGTAAACAGCCTAAGAGTATCATCTAGTGAATCGTACAGTATTACATAATTTTTTTCTAGATTTGTAACATGGCGTCATTAAGCCATACCGGAAAATATTTTAGCCATACTTAATTAATATTCCCATCCAACGCAACCGTATAAGGGGTGACCTAAACTAAATGTAAAATCCCTATTATACCCTTTTAATTAAAACTAACCTACTTATATAACCTTAAAAACTCTACCCTACCGATTCACTCTCCATCTTTCTCACTCTCTTCATCGGTTTCTCCTCCCCTTCTTCTTCATCAACCATAACCCTATAACCTCAAAACCATGACCTCATATTCACATTCAAACTAAACCATAACCTCTTAAACCAAACCAATACAAGTATTCGGTGAGAACCCTAACAATTACATCGTCGATTATTCGTCGTTCATCGCCGATTGAAAAACCGAATCATCGTCGATTACAATGGCTCCGAAAAAGAAAGATAAAAGAAAAGATATGAGTGCTGCTATTTGACACTCAATTCATCACTCTGTCTAGCACTCACACCATCTAGACCCTTCATCTGGGATGTGTGGAACCCGTTCTTGTGTGATATGGGTCCTGGCTGAATGTGATGTACCAGTACTTTAACGACATGTGTCCCTGAGTGCTAAAGAGAGTGTTAAAATAGAGTGTTGAATAGCATTTTCGAAAAGATATATCAACAAATCCTCCTACTTCTTCTAGTTCTTCAAGTTCCACTTCTCCTTCAATTAGGGCACTTGTTGGTGAAGAGGAAGAGGTGCCGGTACGAAAATTAACAGGACCGGAAGAGATTGAAGCGTGGTTGGCTGCAGGAGATGATGAGATAGTCGAGGAAACTCCAACAATGGCCTCACTGAGGTAATTTTCATTTCAATTTAGTGTTTAGGGTTTTAATTTTGCCTAAATTTTTTTCCAGGGTTCTTGAAATTTTTCAACAAATCAGTAGCTCAGAGCTACTGATTGGTTTAATACGATCAACAAAAAACAATTTTTCCTGTCTCAGTTTTACAGTTTAATCGGTAGCTTAATTGTTGTAGGCTTACCGACTGGTATAAAATGTAATCGGTAGGTAATTTTGTTGGAGTTACCGAGTGGTTATAATGTGTTATTTATTTTGGATTTTAAGTGGTTTTGATCACTGGGTTTTGTTTATTCAAAGTAATGGGTAGTTTAATGGTGTTATGCCTTTGTTTATTCTAAGTACTGGGTAGTTCACTTGTGTTATGATTGATTCATTGATGATTGTATATGTTTTTGTTTTGTTTGTTTTGTTGTGTTAGTTGAGTTAAATTGTTATGCATTTGGTTTAGGGAAGGAAGAAGTAAGAGTAGAATAGACATCCCTGTTGTTTTGAATGCAACCATACGATCTCCCGCAACTATTCCTCCTCGCAATGAACATGGCCAGAATTTAGGTGCTAACCACCGAAACAAAAATTACAATGCTCAAATTGTTGCTAGTAATGCTGGTAGAGCAAGTAGTTCCCATCCTGCAAGTAGTTCCCATCCCGAGGCAGATGCAAAAAAAAAAAAAGAATGTGAAAAAACCTCCGGGACACATGTAATTATCGACAGAGATGATTGAAGGTTACGATGATGAAAAACCTCCCGGTACCCCTGCCGATGGTGGAGCATTGCTCTTTGGATACAAAGGTTCATGGGCGCATATCGTCTATTGCACCAAGGTAGTAGTCTCAACCACATACTTTTTTTAGTAGCTAAAGTGATACATTATTGGTATAGTCCTAAGTTTTATTGTCATGGTTATGTTTTCCCGTAGAATCATGTCAACGCCCATCGCCTACTTAAACCTGTATCCTCGTTGTTAAAAATGGTCGATTGGCCTATTGCTGGTGAATGTGATGAAGTCAACAAATTGTAAAGAATCGGGGTTGCTTGGAGCCGTCGAATGCTCGAACACAGATATCGACAAGGTCTTAATATCAGCTATGGTTGAGAGATATCATGGAGAAACAAACACATTCCATATGCCGTTCGGGGAGTTTGGCCCAACACCAGAGGATGCCGAGATTATGTCAACACTCTCGGCCTCGGGTTTATCTGTTGCTGAAATCTACAACCATTCGCTACCTTGGCCCCAGATATACCGTCTCACTCAAAAGTGCCTGGGTTGGAATAAGGCAAAAACAGATGAAGATGTGAAAAAGGCTTGTGAAAGTTATCCAACTAGATAGTTTACTCTTGTGTCATTGAGGAAACAGTTTCAAGGAAGTATCGGAAGGGTGATGAATGAAGATACAATCAAGCAGACCGCTACAGCCTACGTACTCTATTTGTTAAGGTGTTGTGACATTTGGGGTGTTTGGGGTGAAAGATAGTTGTTTCCAAAACGGATCAATATCACGAAGGTCAATCCATTTTTTGTACCTACCAAGCATATGCGGACAAGGTAGTCCAATTCCCGACATCGACTTACAATCACAATTGTCATCTGGTACACTGTGAGCCCTATATCTTTTCAAATCTGCCATCATGTGATTTATTGCCCATTCCGCCACTCTACAAGTTATGCCACAGAGAAGTTTCTCCCCTCTATAGATTTTATAACGTCTTTGCCGACTCCACTCCATTTTGGCTTTAATTTTGGTCAAATCACGCTTCGTGAACTCGTGGATTCCTTCTTGTAACGTGACGATACGATTGTTACCTCCTCCTAGAATTCGTTTTAGTCTCCCATGGGAACCCTCTACTATACTTGTTGCTTCGTTCTTATAGTTTTTATAATCATAGGTCCATACACGAACAAACGACTCTTTAAGAGGCAACCATTGTTTTTTGCAATGATCTACTGCCAACTTGTGTTTTGGGTCTGTACTCCACTCGATTATGAAAATATCCAAGTTAAGTTCGTACTCTTCCATGGTCATCGACCAAACAAGCTTATCCCATGCTTTTTGAAAGAGCAACCAATTTCTTCCACCTTCCTCAAACTTTTCGTCAAAAGTTTTTTGGTCTTCCACCTTTTGTTCTGCGGTTAGTTTACTGAGACGTTCCCGTTCCTCTACTTCAATGTCTACACCCTTCGCCCGCCTTTTCGGTTGGAAATATTTTCTGCAATGCAATTTGAGTTTACATTGGATGTGCCATGTGCAAAGAAGATTGTGGGAATCCAGAACTACTTCTTTGATGGCATTCGTCAAGGCTTGTTCATTGTCCGTTATGAAAACTTTGGAGTTTCGCAGGATGGTAAAGAGTTTTCAAAGTGTTCAACATCCAAAAATAACTTGGTTCTATCTCCCGATCCATCAATCCCCACGCCACTGTGAAACTTTGTTTGTCCGAGGTGTGACAATCAATGTTGATCAACGGCATGTACTTGTTCGTCTTGTAAGTACAATCTATCAACAAAAATTGGTGGAAGCACCTAGCCAATTGGATCATCTTCGGATGCGCCAAAATAATTCGTTTCGCTACCCCGTTTATGGTTTGCCATTTCACAGTATACTTGTGTTGCTCCAATAACCAAGCCGATTGTTCCATAGTCAATCTACCATCCCATTGCTTATTTTTAAGCTAGTGTAGGACGGCTTTGATTGTTTTCAGAGTAGACAAGTTCCCAGGGTATACCTCCCTTATCACAGAGAGGATTTGACCTGCGGTACTTCCATCATCATCCTTACAATATCCTTTTGACGTGGATCCAACTTGGCATACGATACGTGTCCAATTAAACTCAAGGGATCATCATGGTTGTGATGACCATTGGTAACTCGAAACATTTTTCATACGTCAACTTGATTCAATCTCTTCTTCAAAGTGAAAATAATATTGAATGGGCGCCACTCCGTCTTCTTGGAAACACTATTGTAAACCCGTGTCGTCTTTTTTTTGTACTCTTTACCCTTTCCTACATGACTCCTATCGGGTTCATTGCATTCACAAACCATTTCAAACCTATTCCACCTTGATTGTCGACTAGTAATCACTATGCACATCTTCTCTTTTGCCCGCCCCACAAGCCAACCCTTCACCTCATCCCGACCTGTCCATGTCTAGACGAGAAAGTGACAAAAATTAGAAAACCACACCAAACCAAACCAAACGAGATTCAATAATAGAGGAAAAGAAGTATAGGTGGCATACCAAGTTATTTTGATAGTGTGTGGAGGTATCAGGCCGCAAATATGAGTCATATGGGACAGGATCATCGGGATCATTCTCCACAAATTCTATAACCTACAAAAGTCATCAATTTACAGTTAATTAGAAAAGAAAAAAACAATACTCGGTAGGTACGAAAAACACGACCTACCGAGTGGTTACTGCCCTATTCTAAAAGATATTTCTATACAAAAAAAATTGTTCAGTCGGTAGCTCGAAATATTTGGAGTTACCGAGTTGATTTTCCCTGTTTCTATGTACTTTATTAGGTGAGATAATCGGTAGCTCAATAAAGGTTTTCGATCTACCGATTTACAGAATGCAACATCCTTTAATGCATGCTAAATCAAAATTTCAAGAACCATTCAACATTCGACGCTAAAGGGTGTGAGGTAAGGGCAATACCTGATCATTTGGAGGCATATTCACTTCATTTTCCTTCATTGATTCTTGATGTGCCTCCAAACACTCTTCCTCATGGTTTTTCTCTATTAGGTTAGAGTTCCACACCTCCATTGCCTCTTTCTTGTACAATGAATTTGTATCATGATTGTGTGAGGAAGATTCACCATTGTTACCCCTTTCAATCTCACTCAATACAACCATCTCACATTCAACCTACCTTTTTTTTTTTTTTTTTTTTTGTTCTTCTTCTCTCAAAAACTCACTCACAAAAGAGAAAAATAAAACAAAAGATAAAACATTCGGTAGCTAATAAAAATTTTAGTTGGTAATTAGTGAAATTAGGTTAGTGTTAATCGGTAGGTTAATTATAATTAGGTTAGTGTTAATCGATAGGTTAATTAGGGGGAGGGCATATTAGTCTTTTATGATAAGGGTCAACCTATTTAGGTTTGGGTGGCCAAGTTTTTTGGTAATTACATGGTATGGCTAAAATATTTTCGGGTATGGCTTAATGACGCCAGGATTTTAAGTGTCAACGTATAATCATTATATTTGTTTGCTAAGTATTAAGTATCATTTAGTCAAATAGGCAAAAGTACACATGTTTCTTAAAAATTGCAAAATAACATGGCAAACTCTATGTGGTCGATCTCGGCCGAGATGGCCGAGATCTCGCCGGTTTTGCCGGTTTCGGCTGCTGGCCGAGACGAAATAACCGGTAAACACAAAACTAAATTCTCACCGAAATCTCGGTTATCTCGGCCGGTACGAGATAGAAAAAAACGGCCGAGATAACAGGAAAAACCGGTATATGCCTTCGTCATTAAATTTTTGTTGCAAAAAAAAAAAAAATAAACTATCCCTGATGATGTTGTGATACAAATCTATCGTCGATGATGCTTAAAGAAGAGATTTATAACCATACTGAGAATCGGTTTGATAAACTAAATAAATCAGGATTAAATGTTGTATTATGTATGTGTAGTTAAGGAGGAACGCATAAACAAAGTGGAGAAGATAGAAAGAGAGATGCATGGTGATGATGATACAAGGGAGGTAGGAAGAGAGAAAATGAATATAAATTTGGATATACAATAGTAGTATCGAAACGAAAACCCTGGAATATGCTTTATTTCATCGTGTATAAATTGGAGTCTGGAGTTTTTGTATGATGTAAACGTGGTGAATATCTCAAGTGATTGCTTGTGTGGGACCTAACAATTTGAACGATAGAGATGGAGACCTAAAGAAATACATGTTTCTGATGGATGGATGGATGTGATTTAATTAGAATGTGGTATTTGAGCTAAAAAATGAAAAAGGGTTAAGTTCTGAAACTGAGTACCCAACAGGTTCGCGTACCTTTAACGAACCATGCTGGTGAGAAATGTCACTGAACTCCATTGACATATTATTGTTCATGAACCTGTTCAAGTCAGATGTTCCTGAATTTTTATATGTCTATATAGTTCGCAAACTATCATGAAATATGCATGCGATACCGAAAAAAACTTCAAGGTAAAAATATGGTTCACATACCTATCACGAACCATGCAACGTTCGAAACTCATGTCCACTTTTTATTCTTTCAGTTCGCGAACCAATCACGAACTATATGCAGGGTCTACATGATCTATCTTTTGAAACAACCTTCGTATAAGACAAGGTGAACCTTTTCAATACCTTGAGCCACTTTTTCTCTAGGCGGTTAGAAAATTTTGTTTGTACTTTTGAGCGAGTCATGGATATCTTTCGTGAACTTAATTGAGTCCTACTCCAAGGTCGCTTAATTTTTAAGCTACACCTCCCTTGATATTCAATACAAATATCTGACCACCAGCGACGGTACACCTCAAATCCTCTACATATAATTGTGTATCCTTGTTGCAAGGTTGGTAGTCATATCGAAACCTTTTATTAGGTTTCAACTATTAAAAGACTTCTCTTAAGGATCGTGAAGCACATTTCAGATTTGAACATCCTGATCATGTATATTTGGTTTATGTGTATTGTATAGAACGATAGATCATCAAGACCAAGATTTTGATATCATAAGGCTCTTTCAGAAAGATTGAGTCATAGAAGTTCTTCAACGATTATGATACAAGACCTAGGTTAAGTTAGTTAACGTTATGAGGTAAAGTCAATTAGGCTAGATTAATAAGCCCTGAGTACAATAGTATGATCTCAACATGCCGATGTCACTCTAGTATAGTGGTAAAGTCATTGGGTGATGATACCAATGACCTGAGTTCAAAAATCGTCAGCACAGTAAGAAAAAAAATGTAGTCTCGAATAACTAAAAAAATTTCTTTAACTTGTTATGAATGCGTAGCAGGTCAAGAGAAACCTATTATCCTGAATATACGGTTTCCGCTCATTACGAAAACTAGATACAAATCTATGTACATACATATTCAAATCTTAACCAGTATTTCCTTGTGGAACTGAATTAAGGCGTTCTTGACATGCAAATGTTTCATTTGCTCTTTTCTTTTTTACCATATAACGCCCATTGATGACTTGTGAAACACGACCACTAGTTTGTAACCATGCCTTGACATTAATGGACAAGGGAAGATAATTCAAACTATCTAGCACGTCATGTCTTCTAGCGGATATATATAGATGTTATCGGATATATATAGATGATATATATAGATGGTAAATTCATTATATGATAATATCAATGACTTGGATTCGAAACTCTTAAGCACCAATTTTTTGAAGTTTATTAAAAAAAAAAAAATTTGCATAATATCTTCTTATTTCTCAAGAACTTATAGAATGTAACTGGTGCACGAACAATTTTGGCATTGTCACTCTTATTCTTAAATTTATCTTTGTTAATATGAGGTTATAACCATACTTAATTACCAACTAGCGACAAAATTCCAAACCTTCGCACCATGATCATATCTCCAAATACCCTCTTGACGTGCTCCCCAGGTACAATAGCCGTAATCTGAATCATGATCACAATAATCATCTATTCTCTCGTTATAAACCTGATAGGTTTTATTGACATGAGTTCCGTCACTAAGATTCCATTCGAACATGCAACCATAGTAAGTTTTCCCGATAGGTTTGAGATGAAATCCCCACTCTAAACATTGGTTAAATGCAATAGGTTTTTCCTTCTTTTGTCCTCCAGCCTTCTCATTACAAGTTACTAGCATAATTTGTCCATTGTTAATTTGGTTGTAAACTTTGATATGAATTTTATAGCCGTTGTCTTCAGTCACTTCAGATGATAAGCATTCGCAAAGTAATACTGCAAACAGAAGAAAGTAAGCAAATATGTAGACAATATTGATGCTATTTCTAAGACTAGCCATTTAGTTTCCAGCTAATGAAGATGAATGATAATGTATGTTTGTAAGTATCTCCATATTTATACACAAGCAACAAAACACTACATTTACATCTCACACGCCTTCATTTGGAAAAGAAAATCTTATTATGATTTCTTCATTAATTTTTCGAAAATCTTAAGTTATTTTTTGAAAAGCTTAACTTTTTTCTGCACTGATGAAAGGTGCATTAATTTGAAAATCTATTGATTTTTTTCCCTTTGATTTTACTTCTTTCTATGTTTTTACACGGCGCAGCTAATATGAGACCCGTATGCATACTTTCAGTATGAGACCCCATCTATAATGCTGACACCGAGGCATTCTAGTTGTTAAAAACAGCTAGGAAGCTAATTAGGTATTTCATGACATCCTTGCCCTTTTGAACTGGATTTTAGTTAGGAAACTAAAACTGAATTTTTTAGGGATCTTTTATAAAAGGAATGTGGGTATCAATTTCTCAAAAATTTAAAAGGAAATATATAAAATCTAATATATCGGAATATATAAAGATTTCATGGTCTATGGATTTTAACAGATCTCAAAAATCAACTGTCTGTAAATTGTACTATTAAACAATCAACCATAGCTTCACATATCGACATGACTGACATATCAATCACTAAACTGGCTAGGAAAATCAACCTTGGGTTTATTAACAACCTTAGAATTCAACACAGGCTTGAGATGCAGGTATGTTTTTCGGGATGAATTACAACATCCGATAACCAAGAGTTTTTTTTTTATGAAGGAAAGCAATACAGTAGAACCTCTATAAACGAATACCTTCAGTACCACGGAAAAATATTCTTATATAGAGGTTATTCTTATATGGAGGTCTACCTTGGAAAACTCAATAAAAAATTGCTACACATATAGCTAGAAATATACATATATATGGGAACACACAAAAATGTAGCTAAATAATACAAATATCGATCAATCTTTGTTTCGTTGCACAAAACTCAACAATTGCTTAAAAAACTGATAAGCAAAACTGTACGAGTGAAGCTATTTGTACTTAATTGTGGAAGAAAATACATCGAATCCACTATGAATCAAAATGATCTTACAAAATGGTTACACAAATCTCTACATCTTAAATTTAATGTACGACAAAACCTATACTATTTATATTATAGTGACCATTATTCTTATATGGAGGTAGGTTACTTAACATGGGACCGTAAAAAATTATGACTTATTCCAATATGGAGTTTATTCTTATATATAACTGGCCCAAGTCCGGACCAGAAAATTTTATTAATATTATATGGAGATTATTCCTATACAAGGTATTTGCCCGTGCCGTAGACGGCACGGGACTGTTTAATACAGTACTATGTTCCTATGAATTATAGTTTTCTTCTTCTCATGTCGCCTCATAACACCCCAAATTCTAGAATACTCGTTATCCTGTAAATTTTAGAATACTCGTTACCCTGTAAATTTGCCCTGGCAAACAGTTATATGTTATACTTAGGTTTGCATTACATATTTCAATCTCGTTTGATTACATTTAATTATTGGTTCCAATTTACCTTCATCGTGGAGCATCATACAATATTTCCATAATTCTGATCCCCCTCATGTGGTTTCCGTATATTATTTCAATCTTAAGTTGCAGATCTTCATAGATGGACTTTCTGTAATTTCTCCATAACATTTGTGGTTATTTCGGAGAGCATTCCGATAGTATTAATTCAAATAGCGAAATTGCAATTTATATGTTATGCGTCTAGAAAATCACAAGCTCATTCAAACAACCATACAGCGGCCGGCCTAAATCTATAGCAGAAAAGAATAAGAAGAACAACCAATAAACCTTATCATGATACTAGAGCAAAGAGCAGACCCAAGAAAAAGAACATAGAAATTTCTAAGAAATAAGAGAATACAAGAAAACCCTATCATGATGCTAGAGAAAAGATTGATATATATTTGTGCTATTATCAAATTAAGCTGTACCATCTATCATGTTTAATTTTTGCACTCAATACAGGAAAAAAAAAGGATGAAGATTCAACGTTTTACCTGCAACTTCCACTTGATTTATAACAGCTTGATTTCAGAAACTCTGCAAATTGAAACTTAGGATTAGACAGATGTTTAATTAAACGATTAGACAGAAAAAAAAAAAAAAAAAACTATGATCGATATCTACAATGAAAAAAGGGGTATGAATACCAGTAAGTAGAAGAGAAGAAGATATAAGAGAGAGATCGAGAGATTGTTACCTAGCTCTGATTTATGGAGAATAAGTGAGTAAGGAAGATGAAGAATGAACTGGTTGTGGGTTTAATAGAGGGTTTGTAGTCGACGCGTAGTGGAGTTTCTAACACTATTCTAGGCTAGGAAATTGGGAGAACGGGTATTTGGGAGAAATAGTATAAACCCACTTTTTGAACGTACGAAAATCACGGAAGGATTTGTTATCCTAAACCCAATCTAGAATAAGACCGACACAAACACGATTTATAGTTATTTTAGGGATAACCCAACCTAGGTTGGGATATCCCCTCTCCCAAACACGGTCTTAGTATGAGACCCAGTCTCATACCCCTCCTATATAGGTGACAACTTATCACCAACAATAAATTTATTCAATTTGGTTTTTTCATTTGTTAAAATTTACTATGCTATCCTTTACAATTTTAGTCAAACCATGTATACCGTTGAGATAATATCTCTCAACAAAATATATCCAACCAAACATATATATATATATATATATTATTTGATATTTTCTGAAAATATCGTATTTGTTATTAGGTTAGTTCAAATTTCTTAATTCGTTGCTAACATCTCTATCCTTGTGAGCAATCAATTACTATTGCTTTATTGGTTTATACGTAATTATTAGTAAAAATTTACACTTTTTAGTTTACATACTTTGCATTTTACGATTCAAGGTAATTGGCATATAAATCTTATATAAGTATTGAACTTAAGACTAACTGTGTTTAATCTATCAGAATGGTGGGTTGTCCCTAAAGTGGGATGACTAGTTTTATTAGTTTAAGAATATACAGTAAAACTCTATATAAGAATACTCCATCAATAGTATAAAACACATCGAAGACAAGTTTGCCTAGACAAACGGATCGTTGCGATCTCGCCAAATGTGAGATCTAAGGGTTGTGGTTGTTTTGGATCCTTCATTTCACATTAAATACCTTAAATGATTATTTACCCACTTCATAATTTTCCCTTAAACCATGTTATGTTTATGTGTTTTATTAATTAGTGTGTCATTAATTTTTTTATAATCAAAAATTTATTAATTAATCATTATAGATGTCTCATTAATGAATCTAATAAATATTTTTTAAATTATTTGATAAATTTTGATAGGATTATATCAATGGATATTGGTAACAAAATTGGATCCTTCATCTCCCATTAAACTCCATAATGGTCATTAGCCCACTACATGATTGCCCATTAAAAACTATGTTATGTTTATGTGCTATATTAATTAGTGTTTCATTAATTTTTTATAATCAATAATTCATTAATTATCATTATAAAAATCTCATTAAATTTTCAAAAAAATAAAATAATTAATTAATAATAAATATTTGTTTACATATGATAATTTTGATAAGAATTGTATCAATAGACATTGGTGACGATTGTGGTGGTGTTGGTTAGTAATAGTGGAAACTGGTGGTGGTTGTTATTGGGGTGGTGGAGGCGGTAACCCTTAACTGTGGTGGAAGAAGCAGTGGCAATGGATGGTTTTTGTGGTGGTGGATGTTTGTGAGTAATAGTGGACAATATTAATTTTGTGTCATTATGCACGGGATGTGTTTCATCATTTTTGGCACGATTGATAAATATGGTACCAAATATTCCGTGCCGATATCAAATTTATGTAGGAACAAAAAATAGCCATGACAGTTGGATCAGTCAAATGATACCTATGCAATCATGGATAACCGCCCATATAAATGACAGTTATTAGTGTCAAAATAAAATCATCTGCTATACAAAAGAAAATATACGGTAAAAAATAAAAATTTAATGGAACAAACTAATTGTCACTTTATATTGACGGCGGCAAAATGAGTACTAGCGTATCTATGTGCTTTGTTTGGAGAAAAAATGCGACTGAAGGTATGCTCCTCAAAGTCTTATATAACTATCGGATTAATAAGATATAATCTAAGACGTTTATTTCTGCAACGTAGAAGGTTCTGCATGGTCAAACGGCACAATTGGATTCATGGCTCCCGAACAAAAACTTAAGAAAACAGTTGAGGAAGCGTTAGAAAACCTAGGAAAATCGGAGATTCAAGTAATTTTGCTCATTCTTATATCGTATGAAACACACCGACAAAGTAGAGTGTCATGCTGCTTTACTAATGAAAGGCATAGATATTTATAGGCATAGATATTTATAGGCATAGATACGGACGTTTTTGTTAGAAGGAATGTAATGCTACTAATTAACCTGAGAAAGCTTTTCCAAGTTGTGTGCATTAGTTTGTAATTTCTCTAGTTAGCTAATTGGGGTGCTTAATTCTGATGACACTCAATGGTATGACCAACCACCACATCATATTCATTCTGTAAATCTTTGATTCTTGTTGTTTAGATGTAGACAAGACAATTGGTCATCCATTATACTTCTAGTACGAGTAGTAACTCATGCTACAGTCCGGAACCGCTGTGTTGTTCAGCTGCCATAACAGTAATGCTTTGGAGTTGATCAGGTGTGAGCCAGATTTGCTGTGTTGAACTCCAAGTTGGCCTAAATTTCTTGGTTCCAAATAAGTTCCGGCAATGGCTGTTTTTTAAGCAAAACACTGGGCAAGTTGAAGTCCAAGCTGACGAACCTACCTTTTAACGTGTTCTCAGATTACAATTGACTGCATTTGGTGATTGGCCTTGAAATCAGCATGGCGAATAGAATGCAACGAGTCGTCTATAGGTCACATCGATCTGCTTATAAATTTGGATATTTTTTTGTTAGATGTTTATCTTTTGCTTTTATTTTCCCTCTTAAAGTCAGTCCTTTCCCTCTCAACTCTCAAGGTCAGTCCTAGGCTCCAGCCCACTTCTTTTCCTTAGTTACTCTTCTTTAGTTACTTTTCCTTAGTTACTCTTCTTTTCCTTGGTCTGCTATGATTTCTTTTCTTTGGTCTGCTATGATTTCTTTCTCCTTCTCTTGCTCTGGTTTGATGGGTCTATAGATCTCAAATGTAGGGGGTTTAAAATTAATCCAAAATGGTTTAAAAAGTTGTTGGTTGGAAGGCAAATGAAAACCTTCTCACTGGTGATTTGGCTAAAGGCAAATCAAAACCTTTGTGCTGCTGTTGTTGGCTAGAAGGCAAATGAAAACCTTCTAGCTGGTCTTGTTGGTTACAAGACAAATGAATTATTTATTCTCTTAATCTTTCCTTGGTGCTGTGTCATTGTGTGTGTCACCCTTCTCCTTTAACTAGTAGTAGAACCCTTAACTGTCCATTTTCATTATGTATCTTAATTTTGCTTCTTTAGCTTTTGTTTTCTAGGTAGTTGGCTGTCCTATATTATATTCATGGTCTTTTTAATAATCCTTGTTTGAATCATGTCTGGTTGATTTATCTCCTGTCTACTTTCTTTGTTTGCCTCTTAACCATGTTCGCATATATCTAGTTTTTAGATCTATAGCTCTGTCTCTCCCCTTAGCCTGCAGCGGATGATAATCTAGAAAATTTGATAGCATTGTTGGATAGCTAGGCAGCGGATGATAATCTAGAAAAGTTGATAATCTAACTTTTGTCAGTACTGACATGGTTATATATTTGATGTGGTTGTTTTTGTGTGGACTATTGTGTGATTAGAGAGTTTACAGTATTACATTTTCATTCTAGCACTTATGGAGAGTGAATCATCCCAAAGTGGGAGAACTACTTGGACTCCTCCAATGGATCAGTTGCTCATAGAACTTATGGCAGAGCAAGTGGCTGATAGACAATTACTCGATGGGCAATTCAGCAAACATGCTTGGGTGGACATTGTCACCAAATTCCAAGAAGGTTTTGGTACTTCTTTTACTAAGGGTGTGTTGAAAAATCGTATAAAAACTTTGAAAAAAAACTTTGGCATTGTAAGTGGTCTTAGAAACGAAAGTGGCTTCGGTTGGAATAGGAAGAAAGAGATCGTTACTGCACCTGATGATGTATGGACAAAAAAAATCCAGGTTTGTGATTTCATTTAAACTCATTTATGAAGTTTTAACATGTGATAGTCATGTTAGCCAGTAATTTAATTGTAAATTAAACTTGCAGAAGCATCCTGAAATAAAGCAATGGAGGACCAAGTCTCTTCCACATTATGAGGAACTAGCTACAATATTTGGTAACAGTAAGGCTACTGGAAAGCATAGCCGATTTAGGGATGACAATGATACTCAAGACAAGGAGGTTGACGAGGACTGTGATGATGATACTCAAGACCAGAATGAGAACACTCAAGACCAAAATGAGAATACAGATGGAAATGGAAATGGCAATGTCAGTGATGATAACGAATCTGATCCGCCAAAAAAATCGAGAACTTCAGTAGCTTCTAGTTCTCGTTCTTTTAGAAAGACAAAAAAAAGTACTGGAGAAGGGATGGTAGAGGCAATTCAGCTGATGGCAAGTGCAGTGAACAATATGGCGACCAAAAAAGAAGAAAGCAAAAACTCTTCTCTAGAGAGAAGTATAGTTGCCGCTCTTGAGGAAATACCAGACTTGGATGATTACTTATTTATGAAAGGTTTAGAGTTATTGGAAGACGAGAAGAAAGCAAAGATTTTCATAGCTTTGAGTGGGGATAAGAGACGTCGTTGGTTAATGTTAAAGCTTAACATAACTGATTATGACTACTATCAATACTAGTAGTAATTAGGTTGATGCTTTTAGTTTACTTTGAGTTCATTTGGTTAGGTTTCCAAATAATTAGGTGGTTGATTTGAATTTAGTTTTGTTATTGTTTAGTTTGAAATTGTGGTGACATTATGATATCGCTTCGTTGCATTATGAAACTTTTTTTACTTTGTTATCTAGATTTATATTAAGTATTGTGCTTCGTTCTGATTGCTTATTTGTTTAATTATGGGTTTACTTTTTTTAATATTGATTTGTTTTTCTCATTAGTAGGTACGTAGAGTATTGTGCTTATGGCTACTTCTGAAGATGAAGAAGATGTCATAGCAGTTGTCACAGCAGCTACAACATCATTGGTAGCATGTTATTATAAATACTTTGTGGAGAAAACTGTATGCCATGATTCAATTCTTAGTGGTGCAGCTCATGTACAAGAAGTTCTAAATGGACATGATGCGCGATGTCAAGAAAATTTTCGCATGGAAAAGCATGTTTTTTTGTCATTATGTGAACTGTTACTGGAAAAGGGATTGTTGCGCCATAGTAAAGGAGTTAGAGTTGAGGAGAAGCTCGCAATATTTATGCTTGCTGTTGGTCATAAAGAACGTAATAGAGTACTCCAAGAACGTTTTCAACATTCAGGTGAGACAATTAGTCGACACTTTAATGATGTCTTGGATGCTATTGTTCAACTTGCAGATGATTTTCTGGAACCAGCAGGGCCTAGTACCCCTGATGAGATTAGAGAAAATAAAAGGTTTTATCCATATTTTAAGGTACGCTTATTTTATCGATTACTTAAAATCAGTTTTATGCATTTTTGACGGTATATTTCTATTGTTTGTCAACCAATATAACCTATTCAATTATAGGATTGTGTTGGAGCGATAGACGGAACTCATATACCAGCAATGGTTAGTTTGGACGAAAAACCTGTTTATCGGAACAGAAATGGATTTATTTCTCAGAATGTTTTAGTAGCATGCTCATTCGATTTACAATTTCAATATGTTCTTGCGGGTTGGGAAGGTTCTGCTCATGATGGGCGTATATTGGATTCAGCTTTAACAAGATCCGATAATCTAAAAATACCAGAAGGTGTAATATGTATTTATATATTATTATCTTTTTATATAAAATTTTTATTTCTTTTACAATTGGGTTAACTTAATCTTGATTATGTTTGTACAGGAAAATATTATGTTGGAGATGCAGGGTTCGCCCTTACTCCAATTTGTATAACTCCGTATCGTGGCGTTCGTTATCACTTGAAGGAGTTTGGGAGAAATCGCCCAAGAGACGCTAAGGAATTATTCAATCTTCGACATTCGTCACTACGGAATGCAGTCGAACGTATTATTGGAATACTTAAAAGACGATTCACCATTTTGCAAGTACAACCTCAATATCCATACGAAACACAAGTAAAAATTGTACTAGCATGTTGCATCATTCATAACCACATTTGCAGGGAGTGTATTAATGATTTGTTTCTTGATGATGAAAATGTTGTAACCGTACAAGATGCCGATCCTGAACCACCAGAAGACAATACCGATGGCGCTAGACTCGGTAGAAACAGAGAACGAGAATTAGCATCAGAACTTCGTACTTCAATTGGAGATGCAATGTGGGATAATTATCGGCGCCGTCGTCGTAACATCTAGTTTTACATAAATAACTCTTATCGGACTTTTGTTTCAATATTTTAATCTAAAATACATTTTTTAAAATTTAAGATATTTTATTATAATATGTTTTTTTTAATTTATAATATTTAATTATATATTGCATATTATTAAACTTGAAAGTTTAAAACAAACATCATTTATATTAACCTACGCTAGAATTAAGTGTCAGACAAACAAAAATTATACTAATCCAGGATAGGATATGATTTTAGACAAACACCTTTTATATTAACCAAGCACAGATTATCTTAAGATAAACTAATCCAGGATATGTTTTCCCATTTCCAAGCTCCCAAACAGACCCTAAAAAATAGGTTTTTACATGTGTGTGCATGATTCGGGAACCAAAATGAGCTACAACATCGGGGTTCTGCCCAGACTTTGAAAAATTTGGGACCCATTCCGTTAGTTTAGACGAACTCACTACGCGCAAAACTTGACCAATTTGACCCTAGTCGTTAAGATTGTGTCATGCATACAACGAGATGAACGATTTTGGTGGTGGCACGTGTTACTTAGAAAAAGGGATTTTTAGGATTTTTGGGGTAAAAATTGTGTTGCCAAGTGGACATATAAAAAGTTGATTCCTGACATACTTGAGGACGTGGAATGAAGACACGAATGATTTTTTTATATCCTTTATTTGATTTTCTGTTTTATGGTTTTTATTTATTTTCATTGATTGATTTGTAGCCAAGATTGGATTTTGGTTGGAAAATAGAAAAACGAGGTTATTATTTATTTTTATTTTTTCAATAAAATAAATAAGTTATACAAACAAAAATAAAATGGAGAAGGAAAAACAGATAGTGCCACTTGTCAATACTCGGTTGGAGGGACATGAAGGCGGGTAAATTTATGGTCATCAAAAATTATCGAGATTTAACTCATTTCAAGATCGTCCAGGTGTAATCTAGCCACGTAATCACATCTTCCACATGTCAACTTTTTATAGGTCCACTTGTAAACAAAATTTTAATCCCAAAAAAATCATAAAACCCCCTTTTTGAGTGGTAAGTGTCACCACCCAAATCGTTCGTCTCCATGTACACATGGCACAATATGACTATGGAAAAACTAGTCAAGTGTCGCACGTGGTGAATCACATGCTTGACTTTAACCATGTTGGATATCAAAACTAAAGGAATGGAGCAATTTTCCAAACTTTTCAAAATCGGGGCAGCACCCCAATGTTGTAGCTCAGTTTGGGGCATTTCACCATTTTTCTTTAAAAACTTGCTCGTAGATATATTATTAATAATACTAGTAATAATATATTATTAATAATACTAGTAATTGAGATGGGAATATTTATGTTGTTGTCCCTTGCCTGCGTTTCATTTGTGAATTGAGAGAAACAACGAGTTTAGCTGGACTCTCCCGATAGATAGGGTCGGCCGCCACCCTCGAACTATTAGGGTCCATCTCCACTGTGAAGGGCGATTTTTTTTGTTGTCCATAGAGTATTTGTGATTGAGGAAAAAAAACGTATGATAAAGATGATGTGATGGAACTAGGATTTTTAAAAATGGGAGAGGCTAAAATAATTTGGTGGCTGTAAGCCGTCGATTTTTTTTCGGAGCATCTTCATTTTTAGGCACGGTTTCTTCCTAATTAAGAGCCTTGCGACTAACTACTAGACATTATAACCAGTAAAAAAGCATTATCGAGACCTCAATGATTTGTCATATCAGTACATGTCAAATTTAACTAAGGGTTTGTAAAGAGGCTTTTATTATTTTGGGGCTATAGCCAGGGCAAGCGCTCATGTAGTTCCGCCCATGGCCCATTCGACACTCTTTCTTCTTCCTTTGTTCGAAGAAGGCCATCTTACTTGTAATGGTCAATCTTTCATCATTTTCCAGATATTTTTTCAGTTGTGGAGTTTCTTTTTATTGTAGGATATCGGTCAATCCAACTTAGAGTTTAAAAAGGAAATTCAAGTTGGTTTATCGGTGGACTTAAGTTTGGAAAGCAAACTTAGTTGGTGGAAACATCTAGATAATTCTAGGATGTTTACTTATGCCTAAACTAGGAAATTCTAGGTATGTCTAGAATGTTCTTTGTAGACAAGTATTAGGAAACCCTTTACTTGTAGGGTAAGTATGTAACCTATATAAATAGAGTCCTTGGGAGAACCTATGAGATATACCAAAAGCTCTTCTTCTCTCTTGGGTTTTATATATTCTCTCTGTACGATAATATATAAAATCACTTATTCCTTCCCGTGGATTAAACTTGTCTTCTTGATTGTGTGCGCTTGTGTTCTTGGTGTATTAAGATTATCTTTGTAGATGTTGGTTAAACGCTTCCGCGGGTTTTAGCGCAACAATTGGTATCAGAACTCGGGTGTCAGATCTTGGAGCTAGGGGTAATTCTTAGTATTGCAGTGAAGATATTTTCTGAAAGTTTGAGTCATTATTAATCTCAAAGTTTAGTTTTTATCGCTTTTGTGAGTCATGGTTGATTCAGAGGATGAAACCACGAAGATGCCTGAGTCGGAGACTACAAAGGATAATAAAACTAAGGAAGAAATACTACATACTCATAGAGCATAACTCAAGGTTGACAAGTTTACGGGTACCAATAACTTTGGTTTATGGCGAACGGATGTAATGGATGCACTTGTTCAACTTGACCTAGACGAGGCTCTAGAAGGAGATGACTGACAAGCAGTGGAACAAGCTTAATAAATTATGTCTTGGTTCGATAAGTGGTTGTTTGGCGACGACAGTAAGAGTTAATTATCAGCACGAGACTTCAGCTAAGGATCTCTGGGAAAATCTAGAGAAAGAATACTTGGTGAAGAACGTGGCTAATATGATACATCTGAAGAGAAGTTTGTATCGATATAATATGAAGAAGGGTGCAACACTGACGGAGCATTTAGATTCGTTTAATAAACTACTTACTGATCTGGTTAATTATGATGAAGTCATAAACGATGAGGAACAAGCTTTGTGTCTGGTGAATTCTCTTCCTGATAAGTATGAACCCGTGATTAAAGCTTTAATGCACGGCAAAGCGAAGTTGACGTATGAAGATGTCACTACAGCACTTCGTAGCGAAGAATTTAGGAAGATGAATAGAGAAGATATTGCATATGAAGCAGACAATGACGTGCTTTATGCAAGAGGTTGTTCTACAGACAAGAAGAAGAAATCTTGTTATCGTGGTAAGAGAACAGGGCGTTCTATGTCTAGAACGCGACTGCATAAGGATGAGTGTGCATGGTGCCATGACATGGGTCATTGGGCAAAGGATTGTACCAAGCGCAAGGAGCATCAAAGATATAACAAGAAAACCGAGGTGAACATTGCGAAGGCAAGTGAAGAATCAGATGATGGTTCTGATTTTTCACCAACTGTGACACCATCAGCTTGTGTCATTACTGAAGGCACATGGGTACTTGATTCTGGAGCTACATATCATATTTGCCCACATCGTGACTGGTTCTCGAGCTTAGAGAAGTTTGATGGAGAAGTACGTATGGGAAATAACAATACCTGTAGGGTAGTTGAGATAGGGAATGTTCGAATCAGGATGCATGATGGTATGGTTAGAGAGTTGAAGGAAGTCAGGTGTGTACCTGATGTGAAAAAAGAATATGATTTCACTCGGAACTTTAGAAGCAAAATGCCACAAGCTAGTAGCGGAGAACGGTATTCTAAAGGTAATCTCTGGATCTTTGGTAATTATGAAGGGCACATGACATCATAATTTGTATTACTTGATGGGTAGTGCTATAACTGGAGATGTGTCAGTTTCTGAGCACATTGAGAGTGCAGCAACAGAGACCACGAAGTTATGGCATATGCAAATTGCACATCCTGGTGAGAAGTCGTTACATGCATTGATTCAACAAAATCTATTAAAGGGTGCTATAGCCTGCAAGTTAGACTTTTGTGAACATTGTATTAAGGGCAAGAAAACAAGAACAAGCTTTGGCACAACAATCCACAAGACTGGTGGAGTTCTTGACTATGTTCGTACAGATGTCTGGGGTCCCTTCAAGAATGCATCGTTGGAAGGGAAGCATTGGTTTGTGTCGATCATTGATGATTATTCTAGGCGCGTATGGGTGTACACCATGAGGCATAAGAGTGATGTTCTAGAAGTCTTGTGAAGTGGAAGAAGGCAACTGAGACCCAAACTGGCAGAAAGATCAAGGTACTACGTTCAGACAATGGTGGTGAGTACAAGAGTGATCCATTCTTGCAAGTATGTCAGGATGAGGGGATAAAGAGGAACTTCATAGTTAGGAGGACACCGCAACAAAATGGGGTTGCAGAACGCATGAATCGTACGCTACTGAGAAGGTACGATGTATGTTATCTAATGCTGGATTAGGTAAAGTGTTCTGGGATGATGCAGTTACATATGCGTGCTTCCTCATTAATAGGTTGCCATCAACTGTATTAGAAGGTAAAACTCCTATGGAGAAGTGGTATGGTAATCCAGCTTATGATTATGACTCAGTTCATATTTTTGGTTGCCCCGCATGGTATCATGTTAGTGAAAACAAGCTTGATAGTCGTGATGTTAAAGGGATCTTTGTGGGTATGAAAAGTGGAGTGAAGGGATTCAAAATTTGGAATCCAGTTGAGAAGAAGACGATCATGAGTAGAGATGTTACATTCGATTAGATGTCTATGGTAAAGTTTTGGGGTTCTCAGCAGGTGGAGGACAGAAGCACCAGTACTAGTAAGTCTTTGCAGCAGGTGGAGTTTGATGCAGTTCCACCAAGTCCAGTTAAGTATGTATCTATTGAGTCTACTTTTGAAGACGACGAATCTACAAGGGAAGTAACTACTGATGTTCCAAATGATAGTGACGATGTTAGTGAAGAGGAACAAGAAGCAGTAGATGATGCAAAAGTTACAGTTACGAAGACTGTAACACCCAGCAAACCAAAAAGAAGAACCAAAAAACCTGGATGGTTAGATGATTTTGTAACTTATGCATTACCAGTTGTTGAAGATGGTACTCCAACCACTTATGCTGAAGTTATACAAAGTGTAGAGTGTGAAGAATGGCAAGGTGGAATGAAAGAGGAGATGGAGTCTCTTGACAAGAATGGCACATGGATTCTTATGAAACTTCCGAACGGTAGGAAGGCCATTGGGTGCAAGTGGGTGTATGCAAAGAAAGAAGGATCCCTGGAGAATCAAGTACGCTACAAGGCAAGGTTACTTGCAAAAGGTTATGCCCAAAGAGAAGGAATTGATTACAACGAGGTGTTCTCTCCAGTTGTGAAACACTCGTCAATTCGTATCCTGTTGGCCTTGGTAGCACAATATGATTTAGACCTAGTTCAGCTAGATGTGAAGGCGGCGTTCTTACATGGTGATCTAGAAGAGGAGATCTATATGTCTCAACCAAGAGGATTTGAGGTTACTGGTAAAGAAGATTGGGTATGTAAACTGAACAAATCGTTGTACGGGCTGAAGCAGTCTCCTCGACAATGGTACAAGCGATTTGACCATTTTATGATTGGCCAAACATACTCAAGAAGTCAATATGACCACTGTGTGTACTTCAACAAGCTACAAGACGGATCTTTCATATATTTGCTCTTGTATGTCGATGACATGTTGATAGCATCGAATAACAAGAAAGAGATTGATAATTTGAAACAAAAATTGCCGTCTATGTTTGAGCTGAAAGATTTGGGAGAAGCTAAGAAGATTCTTAGAATGGAGATTCAACGTGACAGAGAGAAGGGTAGAGTTTGTTTGTCTTAGAGAGCATACTTGAAGAAAGTGTTACAGAAATTTGGTGTCTGTGAAGGAACTAAATCTGTAAGTACTCCCCTTGCTGCTTATTTTAAGTTGAGTGCTCAAATGTCTCCTAGTACCAAAGAAGAGCGTGAGTATATGGACCAAGTCCCATATGCTAATGATGTAGGTAGCTGATGTATGCAATGGTGTATACAAGGCCTGGCATTTCACATGCGGTAAGTATGATCAGCCGTTATATGCATAATCCTGGTAAAGGACATTGGCAAGATGTGAAATGGATTTTGAGGTATCTTTACGGAACAACTGATGTTGGCTTGGAGTTTGTGAAAGAAGATGGTAACAATCAGTTGTGTGTTGGTTATGTGGATTTTGACTTTACTGGTGATATGGACAAGAGACGTTCGACTACAGGTTATGTGTTTACCTTGGGTGGAGCACCAATGAGTTGGAGATCAATATTGCAGTCTACTGTGGCTCTCTCAACTACGGAGGCAGAGTATATGGCAGTGACAGAGGGATTTAGGGAAGCTATATGGTTACAAGGATTGCTTGATGACTTGGGTGTATGGCAGGAACAACTTCATGTGCATTGTGATAGTATTAGCGCCATATTTTGGGCTAAGAACCAAGTGCAGAATGCAAGGATAAACATATAAATGTTCGGTTTCACTTTATAAGAGACATTCTTGAAGAAGAAGACATTATACTTGTGAAGATCGATACCAAGGACAACCCAGCTGATATGTTGAGTAAAGTTGTATCTGGAGTCAAGTTTCGACACTGCTCGAACTTGGTCCATGTTGTTCCTGTTTGGTGAGACCCTTTTGGGGTAAAGGTTCTTAAGAGCCTGGTGGAGGCCTTCTAGCAAGGCCTCATAAGTGAACTATGGTCGGTTTGATTCCTTACAGAAGGATACGTAGGCTTCTTAGGAGCCTGGTGGAGGCCTTCTAGCAAGGCCTCATAAGTGAACTTCGGTCGGTTTGATTCCTTACAAAAGGATACGTAGGCAGCCATGGTTTCAGCCATGTGGTGCAATCGACGTTGGAAGACGGAGGTGGTTTTAGCCATTGATCGTCTCATGCATGAATGCATGATCCGAGGTGAAGAATTGTAGGATATGGGTCGGTCCAACTTAGAGTTTAAAAAGGAAACTCAAGTTGGTTTGTCGGTGGACTTAAATTTGGAAAGCAAACTTAATTGGTGGAAACATCTAGATAATTCTTGGATGTTTACTTATGCCTAAACTAGGAAATTCTAGGCATGTCTAGAATGTTCTTTGTAGACAAGTATTAGGAAACCTTTACTTGTAAGGTAAGTATGTAACCTATATAAATACAGCCCTTGGGAGATCCTATGAGATATACCAGAAGCTCTTCTTCTCTCTTGGGTTTTATATATTCTCTCTGTACGATAATATATAAAATCACTTATTCCTTCCCGAGGATTAAACGTTGTTAAATTCTTGTCTTCTTAATTGTGTGCGTTTGTGTTTTTGGTGTATTAAGATTATCTTTGTAGCTGTTGGTTAAATGCTTCCGCGGGTTTTAACGCAACATTTATACCCTTTCGCAAGGAGCTTACAATGTTACTTCTTGGAGTTGCATCCTTTTGACAGTGCCAAATTTCTTTCCTATTAACAACAAATATCCCATAAACCCCTAGCCCACAATATGAAGATTCAATTGAGTCCTCCTCCCATTAGTTGGGGACCTTGAAATATCAAGCAAACCGATACATCAAAGCAACATTACAATAAATGTTACAACCAATCAATTACAAACCATTAGACTAGTTGATCCGTTAGAAAATCTGCTATTGTTAACCATTAGTGAAATCTGTTATTAAATCACCTTTTAACGATTCGTCCATTACAGCCATACACGCCACATGGCAACTCTTGGCTTGATTCTGATCTGTTACTGTAATTATTATAATAGATCACTCCATTATTTTAATTATAT
>JAJJMA010103181.1:0-14099 GCA_023529015.1 Papaver nudicaule | reverse complement strand
AGGATTCTTTATAAAGAAGGATTCTTAGATTAGGAAATAGATTCCTAGGAGGTTTTGGGAAACCCAAACCACTATATATAGAGGTGCCTAGCGCATAGCTTAGGACACCGAACACCGAAGGCATCTAGTAAATCTAGAGAAGAAGTTTGTGAGGTAATCATTGTATTGCAAAAGCAAGCTTAGCAGATTGTGAGTGTGAAAGAGAGAATTGTAATATTGTCTTGTTCATAATCTAGAGAAGATATCTTTCTTCGTAAATCAGTTCTCGTGTCTACGTTTTACCTATCTTTCGTCTATAGTTATTTCGAATTCCGCCCTAATAACTCTAGTCATCAAGAGTACAGAGATTATACGTATCAAGGTGGTATCAGAGCTTAGTTAGCTCCTTTTTAGGGAAGTACTGTGGTTTATGGTCTTCACTAGATCTCTCTACAAGAAGCTTGGTGAGTTACTCGTAAAGCAGGAAGACGTTAAGAGGACAAGGAACCCTAGGATGAAGACAGGCGAAGAACCTAAGGGTGATGATACTCCGAAGACTACTGAGGAGAAGGTAGCTACGCTACAAACAGACATGAAGTTAATTCAAGACACTCTTAAAGAGTTGAAGGAATGTACTCTTTCCAATACACCCGAGCCGAAGAAAAAGAAGAGTAAGACTCCATCTGAGGTTGCGGATGATGAGGAAAAAGAAGATGAACCAGAGGATGAGGAATAAGAAGATCTAGGGGATGGAAAAGAAACCAAAGAACCTAAAGAAACCAAACCTCTTGGTAAGAAACAGAGTAATATGAAAATCGATTTCCATGTTGAAATTCCACACTTTGATAGGAGTATCGACGTAGAGAAGTTAGATGATTGGATAGAGCGTCTAGAGACGTATTTTTCCTTTGACAAGTTCAATTCAGGAAGAAAGATCGCTTGTGCGACATTGAAGCTACAAAAGCATGCTCTTATATGGTGGAAGGCTTATAGAAGACAAAACCAGGGAGCATTGTCGTGGAAGAAGTTCAAGGAAGTCATGAGGAAACAGTTTTATCCGGTTGGCTACCTTGAGGAAAGATGGCTCAAGTGGTACAACTTGAAGCAAGCATACAACCAGTTCGTGCAAGAATATACTTCAGAATTTCAGAATCAAGCTATGGTTCTAGATTTGGACTTAGGAGATAATGCTATCTATATGAAGTACATCTCTGGGTTCCATGAGTATATACGGAAGGTATTGAAGATGTTTTCAGTCGATACTATCGTTGAAGCAAGTGTAAAAGCCCATGCCATTGAAGGTAGGCTTAAGAAAACTGACTCTAAGGGAAACCCGAAGGTGAAATCTGGAGGTACCAGCGTCAAAGGAGGTGAAAGAAGCAAGGACGAAGGGAAGTTCAATGACAAAGGAGGTTTGTCTTGCACACATTGCAAGCAAACAGGGCACATAGTAGACAAGTGTTGGGAGAAGCATCCTCATCTTAAGCCAAGAGGGATACAGAAGAGAGAAGCCAAGAAGACGACACTAGTTGCTCAAGCTCCAAAAGAAGTTCATGGACTAACGGAACCCAGTTCAAAGCTTTCTCTTATGACGGGAGCAAAAGAAGGACCTATAAGAGATGATCCTAGGGAAAGGCTCTTCATTGTGAAGATGCAAGTAAAGACAACATTGGTTGATGCCGTTGTTGACCCGGGAAGTCAGAAGAATTTACTTTCAAATTCTTTGGTACAAAAGCTAGGTTTGAAGACATTCAAACATCCAAATCCATATCCGTTAGGATGGCTCCAAAAGGAAGGAGGGTTACAAGTTTCGCAGCAGTGTACGTTCAAGTTTGCTCTAGATGAGTCATACATTGACGAAGTTACATGCGACGTGGTACCTTTGGATGTGTGTCAAGTTGTACTAGGAAGTCCTTATTTATGGGATAGAGATGTTACTCTATATAGGAGGGAGCAGAAGTATACCTTTGAGAAAGAAGGCGAGACTTATGTAATTCGGGCTATAGAGTCTCCTCTTGAAGGAGCAAGTCTGATTACAGCCACTCATGCTAAGCGGTTGGTGAATGCTAGTACAAAGTTTATTCTCCTTGTGATCCGTTCTCTAGAAGAGAAGCCGAGCAGAGTTTGTTTGACTACTTTGTCTAAACAACAAGAAGACGACCTAGGTAGGTTGAAGTTGAAATATAAAGATTTGTTTTCAAAAATCAAGGGGTTACCACCGAAGAGGAGTGTGGAACATGAAATCATGTTGATGGGAGAAAGTTCTCTACCTAATGTAGGGCTCTACCGCACATCCGTGGAAGAATCCGAGAAGATCAAGAGACAAGTCTTAGAACTTCTAGAGTTAGGAGTTATAGTACCTAGTGCTTCACCTTGTGGATCAGCCGTGTTGTTGGTGCCGAAGAAGGATGGAGGCTGGCGTATGTGTATAGATTACCGAGCCTTGAATAAGATGACAGTCAAGAACCGCTACCCGTTACCACGGATAGATGACATGATGGATCAATTGGAGAGTGCTCGAGTCTTTACAAAGTTGGATCTTAAATCTGGTTATCATCAAGTGAGAGTGCGAGAAGATGATACATGGAAGACTGCTTTCAAGACCAAACAAGGCTTGTTTGAATGGTTGGTGATGCCGTTTGGTTTGTGTAATGCTCCAGCGACGTTTATGCGTTTGATGGATGATTTGTTACGACCCTTTATAGAAGATTTTGTCATTGTTTACTTGGATGATATCCTCGTATATAACAGAACTTGGGAGGAACATCTTGTTCACGTTGAGAAGGTATTTCAAGTGTTACATGAAGGCCAACTGAAATTGAACGAAAAGAAGTGTGAGTTTGGAAAGGAAGAGTTGGTATATCTCGGTTTCATTGTTGGTGGTGGGAAACGTAAGATTGATCCAAGGAAGGTTGAGGTGATCACTAAGTGGCCAAGACCTAGCACGGTGACTGAAGTCAGAAGTTTCTTGGGAGCTTGCATATACTTGCGCAAGTTTATTAAGCATTTTTCTATTATTGCTGGGCCACTACATGGTATGACGGGGGCTAAGGCAAAGTTTGATTGGCAGCAGACCCATGAAGACGCTTTTCAGTTACTTAAGAAGAAGATTTCAGAAGCACCGGTATTAGCTCTACCTAATTTACAACATACTTTTGAAGTTGAGTCAGACGCTTCTAACTATGCATTAGGAGGAGTGTTGCTACAAGATGGTAAACCAGTGGAATACCATTCAGAATTGTTCTCGGGTGCTATTAAGAACTATCCACCTTACGACAAGTAATTCTATGCCTTGTATCAATGTGTTAAACATTGGAGAGTGTATCTCTTAGGTAAAGAAGTGGTAGTGCACTCAGATCATAAACCATTGGAGTATCTGCATGCACAAACCAAGTTACAACAAGCTCGACGCATGAAGTGGATGTCATACTTGATGGCATTTCATATAATCATCAAGTACAAGAAGGGAGTTACAAACAAGTTGGCCGATATGTTGTCAAGACCGCCAGTTAGTTTATTGGTGGCTATGCGGATTCAGCCAATTGTTCCTCAAGAGTATGCGGAGTCATACGCATCCAGTAAAGACTTCACGAAGGTGTTTGAGAAAGTAAAGGGTGGTTTGAAAGGTGAGTTTGAACTCCGAGATGGATTATTATACAAAGGTCAGTTGTTATGCATTCCAGAAGATGGAGATAGGTTGCAATGGTTGAGAGAAGCACATACATCCCGAGTTGCTGGACACTTTGGGATGAATAAGACGCTACTTAACCTACGACGTTATGTCTTTTGGCCAAAGATGCAAGATGATGTGGCTAAGTTTGTTCGAGGTTGTAAGTTGTGTTGCACATCTAAACCCTCAAACAGGAAACATGGGTTGTATCTACCGTTACCGGTACCATCAAGACCTTGGGAGAGTATTTCTATGGATTTTCTTGGTGGATTGCCGAAGACCAAGTCGGGTCATGATTACTTGTTCGTTGTGGTTAACCGGTTCAGCAAGATGATTGCATTGATTCCATGTACAAAGACGGTGACAGGAGCGGGTGCAGCAAAGCTCTTTTTCGAGCATGTGTGGAAGCATTTCGGGTTACCTACCTCGATTATTTCTGATAGGGATAGTCGGTTTCTTAGTCACTTTTGGGATTCTTTGTGGAGGATGATGGACACTAGGTTGAAGAAGAGTACAGCTTTTCATCCACAAACAGACGGGCAGACAGAGGTAGTCAATAGGACTATGGTTCACATGTTACGGGGATATAATTCTAAGCATCCTAAGACTTGGGATGAGAGTGTACCATATCTACAGTTTGCTTTTAATAGAACGGTTCACAGTTCTTCGGGAAAATCTCCTTTCGAGACGTGTTATGGTTACTTACGGCCTAGTCCTTTTGATTTGGTGTTTTCAAGTGGTACAACAGTTGGGGGAAAAGAAGGAAGTGAGAGACAAAAGGTACAAAAGTTCTTGGAGAAGATTTCTCAAATTCATGCGACCGTTGAAGCACAATTGAAGAAGTCACAAGCCAAATACAAGGCAAAACATGACAAGCATCTTGTTCCTTGTAATTTTGGTGTTGGTGACATGGTATGGTTGAAGTTAGGTAAGGAAAGGTTGAAAGGGGAAGGTAAGAAGTTGAAGTCATTGAGGTATGGACCGTTTCGTATTCTCGACCAGATTGGTGACAATGCCTTTCGTCTCGATTTACCACCTTATCTAGGAATGTAGTCGGTCATTAATGCCGAATACTTGAAGTTGTTTGAACCACCGTTACTGGATGATGATGGGGATGACAAGATGCTCTTACCGCGCGTAGAAGACTTATGGTTTGATCGAGAGGAGCCGCTGAAAGAAAATTGCATTTTGGAGCGAAAAGTGACTAAGACACGGCAAGGAGAAAGAGAAGCTTTCCTAATTGGATGTCAAGGTCAAGTTCCCAGCAAGGCTAAGTGGTTCAACAAGGAGAAAGGGGCTCTCGAGTTCCCTAATCTCCATTTCTAACTCTCACAGGAGTTCAAGTTCTTAAAGGGGGGGCCCATGATACAGGTGTATCCTTCTAGCTTTAGGAACTTGGTCGACCTGAAGGATTCTTAGATTAAGAAATAGATTCCTAGGAGGTTTTGGGAAACCCAAACCACTATATATAGAGGTGCCAAGCGCATAGCTTAGGACACCGAACACCGAAGGCATCTCGTAAATCTAGAGAAGAAGTTTGTAAGGTAATCATTGTATTGCAAAAGCAAGCTTAGAAGATTGTGAGCGTGAAAGAGAGAATTGTAATTGTCTTGTTCATAATCTAGAGAAGATATCTTTCTTCGTAATTCAGTTCTCGTGTCTACGTTTTACCTATCTTTCGTCTATAGTTATTTCGAATTCCGCCCTAATAACTCTAGTCATCAAGAGTACAGAGATTATACGTATCAGTAGTCCACGACGTAATCTACCCACGCGGACCAACCCTCCAGGGGTTTCGTTGTCGATTTGTAAACGATAGCTGGGATCTCGTAATCACCACGGTTTATAGCCAGGTGAGGGATTTGTTCAAAAGGAGGAAACGACCACCCACTGCTTTCTGGACTCAATAGCCACAAGGGGTCGGCTGGAAGTGGCGGTGGTAAATGATTCAAGAGGCGCTGATTGAAAAAGTCGTCGGGATAATCGTCACTAGGAAAGGGGACAAACGCGCTTTGGAGAGCAATGCTCTTGTTGAACTGGTTGTGAGAAAATAGACCGTCTTTGCGCCCAGGAGGTGGGAAGACATTAGGGTCATCATTCCCAACGCCTTCTCCATCCGACGCGTCTTCAGGATTGACTTCGTTCTCTTGATCAGAGGCGATCTGGTCGTCTGGCAAAGGCTCGTGATCGCTCATTCCGGTGAAGGAAGAAAGGAAAAAAGAAGGAATTGGTTGAAGGAGATGGAGTCGTAACTATTCATACTGGGGAGGTAAAGGAAAGAAGGTAAGGGAAATGTAACCGCTCGCCACCTAGGCCACAACATCAGTTAAATGGTGGAAACGTGCGCTGCCACGTAGGCCACGATTTGAGAAAGTAACTGTAGAAGCGACTGGGGACTTGGGTTTCCATTGAGTGACGGTTGACCCGGCATCCTGCCCGTTCGAACCGTCAGGGGACTAATGTGGATACCCCAAGTCTCATAAGGCCCAGTGGGCCTGACACATGTTTACCTGAGCCCCTCTGAATGGGCCTGGGTCAAGGGACTTTAGAGATTTAATGGGATAAGGAGTGGCAATTATGTAAATAAGTGGTCATAGAGACACATGGCAACTTGAGGGTAAAAAGAGATCTCTATAAATAGGACTCTAATAGGATCATTAGAGGGTAACTTGAAATATTGGATCATTTCCTGAGAGAGAGAGAGAGTAGGTGAATCGCTACCCCTGTGACTCGGATCGGATTTGCATATTACCCCATTCACACCTGTCATCTCACCAAACATTCTAAGAGTGTACCTCAGGTATCTAGCCTCACTACGGTTTGGTGAAAAGGAACAATCGTCGTCGAAAAAAATGTGGGAGATGAATGGTGTATTTCAGGAAACTTTAAACCATTGAATTCATCTCTAAACATTTAAGAGAACTTCCATAACTAAAATAAAAATATAAAGCGAAAGAGAGTCTCCTTGACGAAGGTCTATTTCGACTTCAAAAGTTTCTCAGGGGAACCATTCAAAAGGACTAAAAATGAAGTGGTTGTGATGCATTTAATAATTAGTTGGCACCAATCATTGTATAAACCAAAAGAAATCAGAATCTTTTCAATGAAAAACCACTCAACTCTGTCGAAAGCTTTTGAGAGGTCTATTTTTAGAGCTATAATTATATTTTCCGTAATTTGTTAGGGCATTGTCCGGTCAAACCCACTAGTGTTGGTATGTCAAGCTATTTGTCAGTTTTAGGTGTCAAAACACAATTCTTGATTTAGTCTACTGTAGTTTATATTTCAGAATCGGGATATGGACAAAGTAGTGGAGACCTTGAAGACGAAGACTGCAATTACGAAGAAGACATCAAATATTCTTCATCGACAAAAGATTAGTAGGAGTTATGACTTTATCTGGAATTTCTTATATTCTACTTATTCTATCTTTCGAAATAGTTGGCTACTTTAGCAGAGATACTAATAGCGATTGAGATTTGTACTCTTGTCTATATAACCATGAGTTATGTTGGTATGTGTTCCCACCATACTAAGTTTACAAGGTACATGAGATGGATTCAATACATTTTCCATAGCAATGGTTTGCTTGCAAATCACATGTAGAAATCTGGGTGAATCTAAAGGAGTACTCTAGAGCAGAGTCCAGTGGATTATAGCTGAGGGCGTATCACACGTCTAAGTACTGGCCCAGCCCAGAACTTCCAGTGGATCTAGTTAAACCCTAAATCTGAATGACGACGGTTCATGAACCGGTTCGTGAACAGTGACTCCGGATTTTCCTCCTGAGTTCCAAAACGTCAATTGTACGCGTACATGTATGTGAACCACTTATTCGATGTATTTGGTCTGAATTCATATGGACGGTTCACGAACCGTCCGAGTGAATATTCTGCGGGATTTTCACACGGGTTAAACAGCTAACTCCTTATCTCTTAGTTGAACTTGGTTTATCACGAAAATATCGTTTGTGGTCCATCTAACGAATCTCAATGAATCAATAAGATAAAGGTGTTTTCATGGTCATTGGATTTCTATCTTGAAGTGGTTAAGAGCTAACAAACCACTTGGCAGATAAATGTTAAAAGAATTCCAATTGAGAACCTAGGGTTTCTTTGTGTGCAAGCTAAGTAACGGGCACGTTTACACGGGCACTTGCTAACTTGTAGGTCAAGAAATCTATTGCTTTATCTCAAAGCAACCTATCTTATTGAGAGGTATAAATAGAGGAACGAAAACCACAAGCATCAAGCATACGTGAAGTTTCTCTGTGGAATTGATCGTAAACTCTTTGCACTTCGGTGTAAGCTTGTTGTGGTAGTCATCCTCTATTCGGTAGCAGTTCCTCTGTGGGATTTACCTAACGACTATAAAGACTTTTCTTGAGAGTTGGGAAGCACGATTAGGCGATAACGTACCTCTGTGGTTGTTATCAAATTAACCTGTAACCTTGGTAACCTGATCACGTTCTTGTTAATTATATAGTCCTTCTCTTCTACAATAAGGTTATTCAAGAACTGATACGTTACATACAAGGTTGAAGGAAGCAACGTACGGCTGCACACGGTGTTGTAAGACCTAGTTAACTCGAGTTGTGTAAGTCTCTTAAGTGATTCTTTTCACGGCTGAGGTAGAGACAAGTTGGGCATAGTTTACTTGGTTTAACTTGTCAGCCCCCGCTTGTAAGTAAATTTTCGTATGACCTGGAGCAATCCGAAGGAAGTCATGTTACATATGTTAAATTGAAGAGGACAGTTTGAAACATACAGTTGATAGTTAAGGTTGCAAAGACGGTATTGTTGCCATAAGCCTTTAACAACGGTTAAAGCAACTCCTAGGCCTGTAAAGGACATCAGCTAGGGGAATCAAGTGTGTGACGATCTGTGGGGAACTAGAGACGTAAGGAGTGCGACAATAGCCAATTCACTTGGAGGGCTAGAGTTGGTCTCTGCTACATCCCAGACCGAAGTCTTATAGTAGGCTAGTGTTTGTAGACAGTTAGTACTATGCGGTGTTCAATCTGGACGAGGTCCCGAGGTTTTTCTACAGGTCGTAGTTTCCTCGTTAAAAAAATCTCTGGTGTCTTGTGTGCTTTTACGTTCCGCATTATATCTCTGACTATATAATTAAAGCAAACACAAGAAGTACGTTATTCATAACCGTCGAGTTGGTCCATAATTCATCCAGAGGATTTACCAAGACTTGTCTTGCGTTGGACTGATCACTTTTGATCCTAACTCCGGTTAACAGATTTGGATATTGATTTTTGAGATCGTCCATATCTTACCATAAGACTCACGAGCCCAAACGAAAAGTTGGTTGTATTTCGGTACCCCCGCTTTTTCATAATATGCCTTCCCGAAATGAAGGTAGATTGATTTTCAGAAACTGTCTTATCTAAGAATGGTTTCTGTCTATTTGCTAGTATCTTAGGTATTAACTTATAGATCGTCTTACTTAATCTAATGGGTTTAAAATCCGAGGAAGAAAAAGGGTTTTGTACTTTTGGAATTAGGGTGATGAAAGTATAGATTATAGACTTCAAAATATGTTTTGATCTGGAAAAGTCTTGAACCATATTCACCAGATCACATCCTACTTTGTCCCAATTATTCTTGAAAAAAACAGGTGGGAATCCATCCGGACCCGGTGCACCCCATTGATTCATATTACTAACAATGTTTTTATATCTCCTCTATCTCAGAAATTTTCATTAGCCTAGTGTTATCTTCAGGGAAATACAGGCTCTATTAGTTCACTAATTAAAGTTTCATGGAAAGAACCACTAGACACTCCAATATTTTTGAAATGTCTAATTAGTAAATTGTTCAACTGACTATTATCCTCAATCCATAAACATGTTTCATCTCTAAGAGCGTGTAAATGATTTATCCCTTGTTGGAAGCACATGGAAGAATAAGCAGTATTTGATCACAATCTTTTAAGCATCATTATCTCTTCACATTCCATGGGTCAACAATTATGGTGTTGACATCACCTGTTAACTCTACCATTTACGTTACAAATTCAAGGCGCGAGTCAACACTAGTATGGTCTGGTTACTCTGGTAAACAAAACATATATTTTGAGGCTCTTATCCCCAAAATACATACACATGCAAACTCCAATCTTCAAAATCAACACTCTTACTCTCAAGATCCAAAATCTTAACACCTTCCTCAAGGTATCTCCATATTTTCTTCTTGTCTAATGGAGCATTTTCATGGAAACCCAAACATTGTGATAGTCTTGTTTCTCACTGATCAACAAAATATAACATCTAGTCATCAATATCTAAAAGAACACATGTTACCATTTCAACAAGAACTTGTTAATTGATTAAGGACAATTTATATACATTATACTTTATTTTGTTACTTCACGATAAGCAAGCAAAAATGCTTAACTTCTTATTCTTTTTGTTGCTGCTGGTAATAGTGTGACTAAGGTGTCTTAGTGAAGTTGAACTTGGTAGAAATAATTCTTGTTAATTGTTTTTTGCAATTCCAAGAGGGAAGCATCATAGACATTGAATTTGTTTTGACTTGTGAAAGCTTGAACAAAGATGGTATATGCCATTGTATGAGTGCGTGAAAGAGATAGATATAAGTCAAACCAGGGTCGGTCCTGCGGCAGTGCTGAAGGTGCGCTGCACGGGGCTCGACTATGTCAAAATGTCTTTTCTTGTGAAATCTAATGTTCCCTCCCCCATAAATACAACCCACAAACAAAGCCCAACTGACTAATTTATAGTAGGCTCGTATGAACACAAACCACTTACAAGCCTTCTTCTCTCTTTTTTTGCGCAAAAATGTGTTTTGATGGGAGCCGACCCCATGATCTTAAGAAGAAACTCTAAGCTCCATCCAGTGAGCCACTGAATGCTTCCTGATCTAATGTGTATGTATAATTTATTTATTTATTTTGTAAGTCATAATCATAGATATTTCTTTTTTGTCCATCTTTGTAGAATATAAAAATTGATCATAACTTTCAGATTCATCGAATTGCACTTCTGCGTTCAAATATTAGCGTAACCATGACTACATCTTTTGAGTTTTTCCTACTATACTTTTGTCTTGTTAGTGCATCTTAGTAAAATAAATTTCTCTCTGACACTAGTGGATTTGGCCTGTTAAACGACCGTCGGGGCATGTAGTAAAACCCGCTATTACGACGCACTGCATCAGTAGTATAAAGGGTCGCATCTAGGCCGTAGTATTTTTGTACGACTCCACTACATGGGTCACATAGGAACGACGCGCGTTAACCGTAGTACACTTACTACTGTTAGGATCAGTCGTATCCTTGATTTTGAATATTACAAAAATGGAATCAGCTTTGGCTGAATTCCTCCAGTCAAGAGCTGAATCCATCTGTCTCACTTAAATATGACATTCTAATACACTGAAATGAAACTCAAATGAAAATTTATTGTATTGAAACTCAATTGACATTCATGAAGATTTATTGAATTGATTAGGTTCAGAGTTGCACACAGGATTTAAATTCTGAGTTCACAAAAATACAAGACTTAACTAAAACATTATAACCTTAAAGACTTGGCATCAAGAAGCATGTGGGCTGCCTTAATGTGAGGTACTACAATATCCAATCAATGAAACAAGATGTAGTGGTGAGTGTGGACTTTCATACTGAGTAATTAGAACCAGGATCTCCACTGCTTATAAATGGTAGTGGTGGAGGCAGTTGTACTGAACCCAGACTGCTTAGTGACTGCTGTTGTCCTGGTAGGGGATTAAGCTTTAGTGATTTGGCAACAATAAGATCAGCATCAGCTGGTGGTGGTGGAACATTGTATGACTACTATTGTGGTGGTTGTCCACCATAACCTTCTGCCGATTCAAATCACAAACAAACACAAATAAGATAAAATCTTTACGAGCACCAAATCTTTATCCATGAACAATCAGTAGCGTACCAAATCAAAAACATTTATAATTCTCTATCACATGATATTAAAATCAAGTTTAATACGCTACCAACATAGTTTATAGCTTCATATGTGCAGATGAAAGAACCATAATGATGTGTCCAAATTGACACCACTCCATTTTATAGCCACTCTACTTGTGAAAGTATCCTCACAAGGGCTGTTGGCCATCATAGCACACCACCAAAATAAGAAAACACAAGACTTACCTTCTTAAAAACTCATTCACAAAAGAGGCTGAGTAAAAAAAAAGAGAAACGAAGAGATAAGGAAAGGGAGATGTACGTAGGGTTTATTAGAGGTCGAAAAAAACGAGAAGAAAAAATTCATCTCAGCCGTTAATCAAAGTAAGAACGCCTAATCTAGATGCACCCTTGAGAATCTGACCATAGGAACAATCATGTGGACCGGTTGTAATGTGGGTCGTAAAATAAGGACTAACTCGTAAATGAAAAAATTATTCAACCACCCTCACTGTGACCCCCATCATGGGGTGTTTAGTTTTCTCTAGGTATACGACTCGTTTCTATAGGTGGTAAAACACCCAATTTCCACTAGTGTGATGTCATTATTACTAAATTACGGGATGGGGGGAGCCGTGAATCTTTGAGATTAATATATAAAGCACTATCATCAAGTTCGCACAAGGATCCTTTTCAGGATCGACTCATAGACAAACCAATAGGAGGTTGTTGATCAACAATCAAGTGGGCTGAATAAAATATGAGCTGGTGAATGAGAAGATTGCGGTGATAAACTGTTCCAAACTGAAAAATCAGGGGTACCGAAATACAACCAACTTTTCGTTTGGGCTCGTGAGACTTATGGTCAGATCTGGACGATCTCAAAAATCAATATCCAGATCCGTTAACCTGAGTTTGTATCTCAAAGGATCATTCCAACACAAGACAGGGTCTTGGTAAATCCAATGGATGGATTAAGGACAACGATAAGGTTTGTTAATAACGTACTTCTTGTGTTTGCTTTAATTATATAATCAGAGAATATAATGTGGAAAGTAAAGCACACAAGACACCAGAGATTTTTTTAACGAGGAAACTACGACCTGTAGAAAAACCTCGGGACCTCGTCCAGATTGAACACCGCACAATACAAACTGCCTACAAACACTAGCCTACTATAAGACTTCGGTCTGGGATGTAGCAGAGACCAATTCCAACCCTCCAAGCGAACTGGCTACTGTCGCACTCCTTACGTCTCTAGATCCCCCACAGATCGTCACGCACTTGATTCCCCTAGCTGACGTCCAGGCCTAGGAGTTGCTTTAACCGTTGTTAAAGGCTTGTGTCAACAATTCCGGCTTTGCAACCTCAATTATCGACTGTATGTTTGCATTGTCCTCTATCAGTTTGACATACACCAAGTGACTTCCTTCGGATTGCTCCAGGTCATACGGAAATCTACTTACAAGCGGGGGCTAACAAGTAAACCGAGTAAACTATGCCCAACTTGTCTCTACCTCAGTTGTACACGAAGAATCACTTAAGAAACTTATACAACTGGAGCTAACTAGGTCTTACAACACCGATTGCAGCCGTGCGTTGCTTCCTTTCGAAACCCTGTATGTAACGTATCAGTTCTTGAATGGCCTTATATCAGAAGAGAAGGACCGTAGAATAGACAAGAACTTGATCAGGTTACCAAGGTTACAGGTTACTCCGATTTCAACCACTAAGGTCTCAATCTCCTACCTGTGCTTCCCAACTCTCAAGAGAAGTCTTTATAGTCGTAGGTAAAATCCCAAGAGGAACTGCTACCTAATAGAGGATGACTATACCACAACAAGCATACACCGAAGTGAAAAGAGTTATACGATCACTTCCACAAAGGACCTTCACGTATGCTTGATGCTTGCGGTATTCGTCCTTAGACACCTCTATTTATAGCACTCAATAAGATAGGTTCCTTTGGAATAAAGCAACTAGTTTCTTGTTCCACAAGTTTAGGAAACCCTAACTTGCAAACCAAGTAACTGTTTTTACCTGGAAAAACAATGCACCGTCTCTGGGTACTTTCGTAGTGTTCGAGATCAAAGTCGAACAAGACGAGCCTAAACCAAGTCAATGGCCGTTCACGTCTTGCTTCGGTCACAGAGAGGATAGAGGTTGATCTAGGGAGGGAAACATCGAAGAAACTTGAGATCAGGTTGAGGATGTGTTTTGGGTGTAAGAGTTCAAGATTTCCGTCGTGAAGGTGACTGGAAATCTCCAAGGCTAGAAGTGTGTTGGGTTGCTCAGGTGTGTTTACTTCTGAGGCTCTGGTTTATTCAGGTATTCTGAATATCTGGTTGTTTCTGGAAAGATGTCCTGCCTTGGAAGATAGAGGAGGCCTCTATTTATAGTTTTGAACTCACCCTGATCTCTCGACAGAGAAGGTGGAAGTCGTGGAAGAGTGGGGAAGTGGAGGACATGAGTTGGTTTCCGTAACTGCCTGAGTTGTGTAGAACATGTCCACTCGCGCCATCTTCTCGTAACT
>JAJJMA010103178.1:0-19362 GCA_023529015.1 Papaver nudicaule | reverse complement strand
TTACCCTGTTGAATCTTCCATGGTCCATTAGATTTGACATGCCTTTTGTGTTCTTCACAATCGAGCTTGATAATAAAGAACCCATTCGTCATAGCATAGAGTTGTACTCGATTCTCATCGAAACTCCATAGTTCTGCTAGTGATTTCTTCACTTCCAGGAACTTTAATCCTCTAAAATCTAGCCTTCCAATAAGGCTATGCTTCCAAAACCCTCTGCCTTCCTCATAGAGGTCTGTAACCTCAAGGTACTTCGCCCCTGTTGTTACAGTTAAAGCTTCAGGTAAGGATTCGATGCTGATTGTTGATGGTGGTTGGTTTCTCGCGATTCTAGCCACCTCCAACCATGTCTTCTTCGTCCCATCTCCTCCTGGTTTAGGGTTAGATGGTTCTAATCGTACTTCCCCTGCCATTCTTGACCATCCAAGATGATCAAGACGGAAGAGAAGATCAGCTGCGTGAGGCTTTTCGAGAAAAAACCCTAGAAAAAAATCAAGCTACTGATTATAACTAACTAAGCTACCGATTATGCCTAACTAACTAAAATTAGTTATGGACTATATTTTGGAGCTACCGTTTTTTTTTTCTTATATTCGGCAGCATTTCCTAAATTCGGTAGCTCAAACTGCTTCTTTAGCTGCCGAATATACTTGATTTTGGCTACATAAACTTTACCAATTTTTTGTTATCTTCGGCGGCTTAAAAAAGCTAACGAATGTAGCTTATTCGGTAGGTCGGGTACCGAATATAAGATAGTGAAAAAGCAAATTCCAACCTTTTACATTTTGGACTATATTTCATTTTGATATAGTCTGCTTACAGACCGCCTTTAATGAGTCTGAATACAGTTCTAACACACACTGAAAACATTAATACCAGATAAATGAATTTCAGAAAAATACACTGATGTTACTGCTCATGTTCAAAAACTTTAATACCAGAAAAATGAATTCAGAAAAACTGGTTCCACCAACAAAAGATCAATCATCACCAGCCGCCCTTCCACCAACAAAAGTAAGGTATTCTAATGTTGCGCCAAAACCTGCGGAAGCGTTTCACCAACAGCTACAAAGATAATTTTAATACGCCAACACAAACGCACACAATCAAGAGACAAAAATTTAACGAGGTTTAATCGTCGGGAAGAAATAAGCGATTTTATATATTATTATCGTACAAAGAGAATATATATAAAATCTTAGAGAGAACAAAAACTTCTGGTATATCATCTAAGTTCTCCCATAGGCTCTATTTATATTGGGTTACATACTTACCCTCTAAGTTACGTTTCCTAACTTATCTACAAAGAACTCTAAGACTAGCTCCTAAGTTCCTAGACTTTAGGCATAAGTAACATAATTAAGATTTATCTACTCTATAATTATCCTAAACCAACTAAGTTTGGTTTATCCCAAACTTGTGCACGGACTCACCAAAGTTTGAGTTTCACTTAAACTGAAACTGTGACCGATGACCCACATCCAACATCTAATACATAAGTTTATATATACTGCAGGTATATTTACCAAGACCGGACACCATTCGAGAAGAAACCAGACAAGTATTTTTGTCCAGGTATATGCAAACACCCATGAATTTGTTGAATCCAAGTCTTCTTTTTCAATGCCAAAATTGACCACCTGGATATTTGTGATAGACCGGAAATTTCTAGCCTTGGCAAAGTGGCCAGAGGGCATGGATTCCCACGTCTCGACACTCCGAACGCCTCTTTTTGTGACAATCATCCCTTGCCTCCAGGCCCGAGGCCTGAGGAATATAAGATGACATGAATCACCATGTGGTAAACCGTGCAGAACAACTGTCTACGTACCCTTGCCAGTAGAGGGATCAAGCACATCGTAGTTCACAAGTATAGGTAGCCATCTCAGTTGGAAGTGAACATGCTAATCATAGGATGCTCGCACGGCCAACAATTCCAACTCGTAAAGCTTGGGTCAAATCCTTAAGCTAGTCATTCTCACGTAGGACAAAGGCCATTACCAACTCTTTAGCAAGGCCAGAATCCAAGTCAAGCTCTCTCGCATAGGCCAAAGCCTATTCCAACAATGAGAAAGCTTATGCACATGTTCATGCATAGACCACATGCCATTACATAGCCAAAACAGTCAAAGTTGCATCTCACTAGGCCAGCTCAGGCCAATACCACATTCTACTTGGTTAGGCCAAGGAATGAAGCTTTTGTCTTTCACTCAACACCTTCCCTACATATAAGAAAACCCAGCACTTATAGGAATTCTTACGATTAACATGTTTTCTACCATGAATGCCTACTTTTTATTTGGTAGGCCATTTGAGAGTTTTGGTCGGCCATTTACATCCCTTTCACAATTTGACCGGTCAATCTCCGATTCACATAGACCATAGCTTAGGCTAAATGCTACAAAGCATAGAAGCTTGCATACCTCAAGCTTCACTAAGGTATACAAAGCAATAATGAATTTAAACAAATAAAAAGGTCGTCGTAGTTGTTGGCTTGAAAATGATTTTTCTCTATTTTTTCGACCAAAGGAGAAAATATAGTATACAAAATCACAAAGTTGGTGTGTAACCTGGGTTGCACGGACTCGGACGGAGAGACGCGGACACGACACGACACGGACGCGGACACGAGCGAGGTCTCAAATGTAAACATCAAATATCTGCCATCCACGTGGCAGCATCTCATGTCCGAAAATAAGATAAACCAGTTGGATAAGAAGCATGGAAAGCAATCATCAAACTAATCACTAGGCATGATCGAGGGCCCAAATCGAGTCAATAAGGTCAAAAGGAACAGAAGACGTATCTTACTTTGCGGCATGAAAGGAGGGACGTGTCATCCATCGGGTGGCACAGCATAAAAGTACCAAGGACACCTGGAGTGGGATGCCTAGGAAACAACGATTCCCGATGCATCAAGCGGGAAAGGCAGGGACAGCTTGTACCCTACCCTAGTCTAGGTAGGGACACGTGTCAACCATGCTCACTACGATCCCGATGCATCAAGCGGAAAAGGCAGGGACAACTCACACCCTACCCTAGTCTAGGTAGGGGCACGTGTTGACCATGCGAACCAAGCACCCGAAAAAGTCAAGCGGGAAAGGCGCGCACAGCTCATAACCTACCCTACTCTAGACAGGGGCACGTGTCAATCATGCGGACCAGTTTCCATATGCGTCGAGCGGGAAAGTAGGGGTCAGCTCACAACCTATCCTAGCCATATAGGGACACGTGTCGGTCATGCGAGAAAAGGTACCCCGATGATCTCAACGGGCGATATAAGGAAAGTTGAGGACAGTTCATACCCTAACTTTATTTTGCTTGGTTTTATGAACAAAGGTTTTGTAGGAATTGATTATTTTGAACTCATAGGTTTTGAATTTGAATTATTTTTTTGAATTGACTTGTTAAATGGCAAGAGATTGCTTGCACTTTTATTTTGGAGGAATTGAAATTACAGGAAATAAATAAACTCTAGTGAATCTTCATATCTTCTTGAGTCATTTGCCGTTGACCACCATGTTTGAGAGCCTTTCATGTATTGCACTTATCATGTATCGTGCATCAGGCATGACTCGAGATATAACATAAGGTACTTCCCAGTTTGTTATGGACCCCGGAATAGAAGTTACTTTTCGGTTAGTGCGTCGCATAACCTTATCTCCTTCATGAAAAGCAGCCTTAGGAACCCATGACATCTCAGGTGTCTTTCGCCTATAAGACCGTTGCTTTGCCCGGACCCACCTATTGGAAGTGGCCTTGATTTCCTCCTGAGGTGCCTCAGAGGATTTGATAGACTTGATGCAATCAAGTCCCCATGTCGGAGAACTATCCAATCCTTGTGTAGGGACACGCTGGATAGGATTTTCGTGAACTAAATAATTCTGAATAAAGTATTTCAAATCAATTTCACATACCTCTTTGAATATCACCAGAGTTTCGGACCCCACGCGGTACTCTAGTTTTCCCACGTTGCAACTTTCTTGGTCAAACATGAACTCTTGGCCTTTGATGATTACTGGTGAGATTGTAGGCACAAATCTCTTCCCATGGAGCCAGGGACGTCCTAAGATCATGTCGTGCTCCTCATCTTCTTTGATTACATGAAACTTCGCTTTGGTGCGAGCAGAGTCCACCTTAAGATCCAAAGTAACATGACCATATATATCTTGGAGATTTCCTTTTGAATCTTTCGTCACTGTGGGATAGTAGATGACATCCCGTCGAGAAATCCCAATTGCTTGGAGTGTTTTGATTGGGATCAACTTAACCATAACACCAGCATCAATTTGAACTTTCTTAAAATTTGTACCTTCAAGACGAGCAGAGATAATTGGTATTGGAACACGTTCTCCCGCCATCACCTCTGGTGTGACTTCATCAGGCTTTGGCTGAACTTTTTCAGGTACAGGTAGCTCTTTGCCGCTAGCAATCCAGCTGAGGGCAGCGAAAATGTTTCTTCGCTGACTTCTAGAAAAATGCAAGAGCTCGCATAAATTCTCCAGTAAATAATTAGCAGTTTGCTTGACGGATTCTCCGGAGATGGTGAAATTTCGAATGTTGGGTTGATGTTGACGTTGAGGTTGATGCTGAGGGAGTGGATTCTTATGCACGCCCTCAGTCCCCAAGTTCAACTCTCCTGACTCGATCTTTTCGTTGAAGATTTGCTTGAGTCGATGGCACTCGCTGGTGGGATGATTGACGAATCTATGAAAATGACAATACTTGGGATCAGTCATTTCTTGTGCCGTAGGCTCTCTCCGTACAGGAGGTAACTTGATAACGCCATCTTGAATCCATGCTTCCAGGAGCTCTATCACTTCATCCATAGTACATGGGAAATCAGGAACTTTAGGGAATTCCCTCGGTTGTTGTGGTGCTTTTGGTGCAGGAGCATTAGCTAGGACCCGTGCATGAGCTTGAGATTGGGCTGGGGCTGCGCGTTTTAATTGTGGGGCCTCAGGAGTAGGCGCCTTCCTCTTAACACCTTCAGTGACAGCATGAACTGAGGGAAGAGAGCTATATTGCATGTTGACGAGTCGCTTGCTGGCACGTGTCTCACCACGACTTTCTTCAGCTTTTACAGGCTTGAGCCTTTCTAGTAACGCAGGTGCAGTAGTGGCGGATCGTTTGGCGGACTTATGGAGCTTGGTGAAATTATTAATATCCAGATTCTCCAATAAGACCCGATATACTGGTATCATTCCATTGATGCAGAGCTCCACTAACTGCAATTCTGTCACATTTGGATCATTGCAATCCACCGAACGAGTTCTGAACCTCGTCACATAATCATCTGGATGTTCATTGTTTCGCTGATAAAGTCTTCCCAAATCGGAGAGAGTGAGTTGCTCAGACACAAAGAAATACTTCTTGAGGAAAGCATTAACCATCTGGCTCCAGCTGAGGATGCTGTTGGGAGCTAGATTATTATACCAAGTGTACGCTTTTCCCGTCAGAGATTTCGAGAATTCTTTGAGACATACAACTTGATTTCTTTCATGTATTCCCAATGATTCTAGGAAGCGAGAGATATGTTCTCGGGCATTCCCAATACCATTATACATCGAGAATGAAGGCGTGACATATCCTTCAGGAAGAGACTCACGTTGAATTTCAATTGGATATGGAGGTTGATGACGATGAAACAAATCTGAATTCTCCATGCTCTGAGCTTGCAAGAGATTCTGTAAATCTTCACGAGTAACAAAGTTGTGTTGAAACCCCGTGCTTGGCTCACGTGTGGTGTGGACACGAGTGTCTTGATCATCAGGAATAACATGAATCTGAGAAGGACCCGCCATGTTGGAATGAGCTAGGGGATCTGCACGTGCAAACCCTGAGTTTGTTAGAGGCGTCAGCTTCTCTGAAAGTATCCTCAAGCAAGTCAGCAACTTCATCTGGGTTTTCACCATATTATTCTGACTTAAAGCTAGATCTTGTTGGGTCTTCATGAGATCCATGATGCTAGGTGAGTCTTCAGTACTCCTCGTTTCTCCTGTGCGGGGCCCGAAGAGAAAAGCTTCTGTGCGGCTTGAGATAGGAGTGTAAGGAGTAGGAGAGATAGTGGTATTGGTAGTCCCCACCATATGAGATAGAGGGACGTGGTATTGGATAGGATAGGCGTGGTGGATCCCACCAGAGGATATGATACGCCCAAGGGAGAATTGGATAAGGTTGATCCTATCTGGGTCGAGGCAGACACAAAATTAGGGTTTTGAGTAGTGATAGGGTTCACGTTTTGCATGGTGGGGCCAGCAGAGGCCATGGGGCCACTAACCCTAGGATTTGTAGCCCCACTCATAACGGATGAGGTTGTGGGACCACTGGTGATATTTGGAGAATTAGTATTCTCTGAACTCTGCCTCCAGGTTTCAACCATATTTTCTTACAACTGAGATAATGACCTCCCACTGTGGTCGCCAAATGTTTTAGGGGTAAAACAATAAAGAGAATCTGAGGGGTAAAGTGTGAAGTGTGATGATGTAATAAAAGATTGTAATGGTATTCGAGAGGTCAAGATCGAACAAGACTCGCCTAAACCAATAAATGGTCGTTCGAGTGTTGCTTCAGTTACAAGAAGAGAATATAGGGTTGGTTTAGGGAGGGAAGCAGAGAAAGATGAGATCAAAGAATTGCTATGATTTTCTGTGATGTTGATGATTAAATTGCTAAAAAGAATGGATATTCAGTTCTCACTAGATATTGAATGCTGAATGAGAAGAGTTAATCAATTATCGATAAGACAGATTGATTATACTTGCACTGAATTAAACTGTTGAACTTGTCTGTTCGTGTTGTTGTTTCCAAACTGGTCGAGTGACCTATTTATAGCAATAGAATTCCAACTGATCTCGTAAGAAGTGGAAGAAGTGGAAGAGTGGGAGTGAGGAGTGAGTGGGGTCAGTTGTTAAGAGTCTTGCGCCTAATAATAGGGAAGACTAACAACCCACTACCTTATCCCATCTTTCCAGCAACGTTCACACGACTTAGTGTCTTTCCCGTTGAGTGATTGAGCCGTTGCAATCACACGTGCCGTAGACCACCAAACCAAAACCCTAAAGAATATCCCCCCATGTAACTAATCTTGATTCTCGTAAGATTTGTTAAATATTTGTTAAGTCAAAGATGACTAGGTGCAAGTCGTACCAATTACTGGTAAACTCAGGACTTTGCAATAAGATAGAGATTTAAGCGATAAGCTTGAATATCTCTTTGAGATTTGGTCTAAGGATTGAGCCGGGCAATCGCCATTTAAACCAATGAGATAAATCTAAGGGTTGAGCTAGCAACCACCATTTAGACTAATAAGATAATATAAGTCTAAGGATTGAGCTATTTAATCGCCATTTAGACCGAGAGGATTTCAGCAACTCTCTGTGGCAATAGTCAAGTAAATACGACTTTCGATTTGCCATAAATATGAGAAATTGGATTGTGGCATGTAATGCACCAATTCTCTGAGTAATGAAGACATATGAATGTCCAAAATAATATAAGTCATAGCCATGAGCCATGATTAAGAATTATAGCACTGATTTATAGAAGCAAGTCCATAATCAGGAAAAACAGACGAATGATGCTATCACAGCGTAGCCATCATCAATAATGCATAAGCATTGCCAATTCAAGACCTAAAGATAGGCCACAATAATAATAATAATCCATGTTACATGGCATAATAATCCTATTAGGAAGTTAGGCATAGGACATAAAAGGATAAGTCATAACATTACGTTATTTCCAGATTTCTGTACAGCTTGCACGACGTTTATTCATAAAATCGCCCAGGCCAGCCTATATTCGGTAAAATCCCGAAATTTTAGTATGTTAGAGGACTCACAGAGGAAAAACTTTCGTGAAGGAAGCGCCCCCTAATTGTTCACGGATTGGGCTGTAAAAATCGTCCATTGAAAAAATACGTGAGCTGCCAGATTTCCGAACTCAATTAGGAAACTAGAGTATTATGGACTAAATAAAATCCATAATCCTCTAGGATTTAGATAAGTGGGACCCATAAATAGGGGGGAGGCTAGGGAAAGATATACTCTAGCCCTAAGAGAGCAAAGATAGCCGTGAGGGAGAGGACGGCCATGGACCTCCATGAGTACAAGCGAAAGGAAGCCATAAGGCCTCCACAAACTAGGCGAGGGAAAGCCATAAGGCCCCCATAATTTAGGCTAGGCATGGCCATAAGGCCTCCAATATTTGGCCAAGGCATGACCTTGGGGCTCCAAAGATTTGGCAAAGGGATGACACGGGCATCCAAAGACTTTGGCCAAAGAGTAGCCGCGGATACCCAAAGATTAAGCAAGGGAGATGCCGTGGGCATCCAAGAAGATGGCGGGAAGGTGGCGTTGACACCCAAATAGTTTGGCCAAGGCACAACCTTGGGCCTCCAAACATTTGGCCAAGGAATGGCCGTGTATATCCAATAATTAGGCCAAGGAATGGCCGTGTATATCCAAAATCAGGCCAAGGAATGGCCGTGTATATCCAAAATCAGGCCAAGGAATGGCCGTGTATATCCAAGTGCCAAGGCAAGCTAATGATCATGTATATCCAAGATTAAGGCAGGGAAAGTTCGTGGGCCTCCAAAGACTAAGGCAAGGAGAATGTCGTGGGCATCCAAAGATTAGCCAAGGCATGGCCGTGGGCATCCAAAGGCCAAGGCAAGCCAATAGTCGTGGATATCCAAAGCTAGGGCAAGCTGATGGCGTGGATATCCAAAGGATAAGGTAGGGATGGCCGTGGGCATCCAAAATCAGGCCAAGGAGGTGGCGTGGGCACCCAAGGCTAAGGTAAGCTAGTGAGCGTGGATACCCAAAGTCTAGGGCAAGGGAATGGTCGTGGACACCCAAAAGCTAGGCCAAGGAGTGGCCGTGGGCATCCAAAGGCCAAGGCCAAGGTAATGGCGTGAAATGCCTAGGGTTTGGCTCAAGCATGAGCTAGGCTAATGCGCATGCGTAGGTATTTTTACGTATAGGCTAGGGATATGGACCATGCTACTAGGCTAGGGTCATGAGATATTAAAATATGGCTAATGGCAACCAAATATCTTATCCCTATTGTAAAATAAATTCATACCTTATCTTGAGCTATTCCAGGATGTCAGGAATTGATGCAAAATTACTCATGTGACCTCCTCGCCAAAAACCACCATCAACAGGCTCTGGGTAACTTCGTGAAGAAAGTGAACACAACTGACAGGCCTACTTTCGCTGTGACACCCCAGGTAGACTCTTTACACATATGTATATATATATCTTTGTTCGCTCTGCCTTTGTTAACCGGGATTCTTCTTGACAATAGATGGAACCTCCCCCAGTTGTCCATCCTAAGAAGAGAGCTAAGAGTAACAGGATGGAGTTACCTGAGGGTCGTATTGTTACTCCATCCCCCATGATAGGTTCATGTTCCTTTCCATCTCAGGTGAGTTGTTCGCGTTTCAGTGAAGTTCCTTGCTCTGCATATTTGTTTTCCTTTCTATGTGGATGCTTAAACTTTCTACACATTTTGTAGGACTCTGTGTCGAAGGAGCAGGACAAGTCGTGGAATCCTCAGTTGTTACCGACGTGGTCGTTGAGGTTGAGGTGGATGAGTCGATTGGTACTGGTCTCCATACTTCTTCCCCCAGTGAGGCCCCTGATTGTGAACTTGTCCAAGTGGGTCTTACTGTTTCTCGTCGTCTTTGCTGGCGGTCTCTCCTTTCAGGACTTGTCTTCGTAAGCTAGTAAGCGGTCGACTAACAATCCTGGGTCTTATGTCCACATGAGAAGGAGCATGACGATCACGCTGGTGTTGCTATCGGGGAGAATGTCAAAATGCTAGAAAGTGAAGGCAACTTGAATGCCGACGTAGGCGCAACCGTTTCTGAGGTTGTCTACGAGGTCGTCTCCAATGATGTGGAAGCAACTATTCCTTCGATTGAGCAAACATCAGATGATTGTGTGAATCCGGAGCCCTCCTATCCCAATGATGGAGTTGCTTTCCCCTCATATATTCACCGAGTTCGACCTGGCTACGCTTTGGTGGGTAACTTCTCGGTGTCGAGTGAGTATCAGACAATGTATGACTGTATTTGGAGAAAATTCGGCCACATTTCTCATGATAGAGAGAACAGGCTACTTTCTGAGTCGGTAGTTGGTACTCTGTTGTCGAGGGTGACAGAGATGATGGCTCAGTCTGTTGATTCTGCTGATCCGTTTGATGTCCAAGATTGGGAAGGTTCTATAGCTATGGCTGAATCCAAAGGCTTTAATGTGGCTTGGCTGCGTGACAGGTTTGAGAAGGCCAAGGCTCAGGGGTCTCAGGAGGTTCTTCAAGATAAAGAGAGGAGGGTAGCAGAGTTGAGGGTTAAGTTACGGAGAGAGGAGGAGGAGATGGAACAACTGAGGGCGTCCTGCAAGGGTGGATCTAGTTGCGTTTTGACTGATTTTCTTGAGTAGTAGGTTTATTTGTTTTATTTTTGTTTTTAGATGCTAAATGGGTTGTAGGTATTTTCTATTGACTGTATAAGACGGTGTTTTCTGAAAGAGATTTTCTTTTGAAATGAAAGACTTTTCTTAATTAATCTGGTGAGATGGAAATCCTATCTACTGCACGCTATGATGCGCTGCTTTGGAGGAATGTAAATACAACAAAATAGGAATTCTAGTGTGGTTCCATTAATGTTATGCTCAACGAAGAATTACTAAGCTGGGAGCATGCCCAGAACTAACGTGCTGTCGAGTGAAGCATCGTTAGGTATGATCGCCTTTTCTTCCTTGCGAAACCTCTCCATGTATGAGACTGCGCTCTCCCCCGCTTCTTGCTTTAGGTTGGCTACTTTCACATACTCTTTGAAGTCTGGGAAGTCTTCAAAACTTCGGGTGGTATAACATATGGTACTGGCTCACCGTTTCCTCCAGGGGTAGCGCTGCATAGTTTACCACGGACAATTCCAGAATCCTGAAGGGCTTTGATGAAGATTCTAATAGATGTACCTACGTCTACTGGGGTTTTCTCAGCCTTTCCCTTTCTTTCTGTAGCAAGTCCCCAATGGCTTGGGGAGTATGGACTATCATTCAAGGAGGGGAAGGGTGAAGTACCTTTCTCATGGCCGAGAGATCGTCCATTTGCTTTCCCAACTTCAGTCGTCGATACCACCATCGCCATGGTAGCGTTTTCTCCTTGTGTGGCTCCCCTCACGAAGATTTGGGGTATTGATATTCGATCGTGGAGTACTTCTCGATTGTTGTAGAACCAGGGGTGTCCTAGCACCATGTCGCTCCCCATGTTCTCTTTGACCATATGGAAATCTGCAATTGTCTGGATTGTAGCAATTTCCACTTGCAAGGTGATGTGCCCATAGGTGCGCACCTCGACTCCGTTCAGATCCTTAATGATTATTGGGGCGCGTGTGGCTTCGTGACGAACGATGTTGGCTGCTCTAAGGTTCTTGACTGAGACAACATTTATTGAGTATCCAGGATCGATTATGGTTTCTGGGAACTCGACATGAGAGATGCGTGTGGTTGTGAGCAGTCCCCAGCCTTGTTCTTCTGTCGGCCTCTCCTGTTTGGGTGTTGATTGTTCATCAGCTTCCTTGAAGGGTAGGCGTCTTCCTGATATTATTATGTTCAGCGCTGTGAACATGTCTTTTTGTTGTGGTTTCGAGAGACAGAGATTCTCACATGGCTGATACATTATCCCTTCCACTCTCTTGTTTACTGGCTCCTCAGGAAGGGTGAATGCTCGGACTGGTAGAGGGTCTTGGTACACACCTTCGTTTCCCAGATGTAGTTCTCCAGATTCTACTTTGGCATGGAAGATTTGTTTGAGGCTAAAGAAATATCTGGTAGAGTGGGTAGTAACTCGGTGGTACCGACAATACCTTGGGCTTGCCACCTCCTCAGCTGTTGGAGGTTGTCGTACTGGCGGGAGTTCGATTGCTCCATCTTGGATTAAGGTACCAAAAACTCTAGTACTTCCTCCATGGGGAACGGGTAGTCTGGTATTTCCGGTCTGGTCTTTTGCCTTCGTATCTCCGGTTGTTGCGGCCCGCCTTGGTTCACGTTCTTATTCGGGGTCCATGGAGCTGAGTTTGTACGCTTTGGGTGCGTTACCTCCGTGGCAGGGCTTTTCCTCTTCCCTCCTTCGCTGACAGCACCCATTGAGGGTAGGATGTTATTATACTGGTTGTTGATCAGTCTCCTGTTGCCACGAGTGTTACCAGCTTCGTCGCTCCTCAGTGGTTTAGCTCTTTCTAGCAGCGCGGGTGCAGTGGTGGCGGACCTCTTCACAGCTTCATGGAGTTCAGAGAAGGTCTGGAAGCGAAGGTTTTCCAAGAGCGCTCTGTAGACTGGGATCATTCCGTTGATGCAGAGTTCCACCAATTGTAGTTCAGTGACGTTCAGATCGTGACAATCGAGAGCTTGGATCCTGAATGTCTTCACGTAGTCATTCGGGTGTTCGCTGGGTCTTTGGAACATTCTGCCTAGGTCTGATAGTGTCACATGTTCATACACGAAGAAGTACTTGCGTTATAATGCGTTCACCATTTCGCTCCACGTACCGATGCTGCTTGGGGCGAGATTATTATACCAGGTGTAGGCTCTTCCAGTGAGGGATTTTGGAAACTCCTTGAGCCTCAATACATGATTGTATTCATGTTCCCTAGTGATTCCAAAAATCGTGAGACATGTTCACGGGCATACCCGGTTCCGTCGTACAAGGAGAACATGGGAGAAAAATATCCTTTGGGGAGAGAGATCCTCTGCACTTCGTATGGATATGGCGGTCGGTGTTGGTGAACAGGTAGCGTCGTCTCTCTTTCCCGGTTCCGCAGTAGCTTTTCCAAATCGTCTGCCGTAACGTAGCGAGGTTGTTGTCCTTCCCCTTGGTGAGACTCCACTTGAGAAGAAGGCATTTCGTCATCGCGGATGTGGATCACAACAGAGTGAGTGCCTGTGGCAGCCTTAGGGCTTCTTTCGTTGGCGAGTTCGACAGCTTCGCAGTAATGGTTTCGAGGCTAGCCAGGATTCCCAGTTGAGTATCGAACATCTTGACCTGGCTTTCTGCGAGATCGTCTTGGCGTTTGGCCAACTCATCCATGGTTAATGTTTTCGGCACTCATTTCCCCTTTTCAGTAGTGGCGTTGATCCTTGCTGTAGAAGAGGGGTTCTTACTAGAAGTGTTGGCCGGAGCAGCGGGAGTCACCGGGGTGATGGTAATTGCTGAGACAATGGGTACTGCAGGAGGAGCATCTCGAGTGGCTTGAGTGTTGGGCGCAACACCGGATGAAGATGGATTAGTAGGCTTTGCATTGGAAGTTGCAGCGCCGTGAGTTGAAGAATTGGGATTTTTGGTGTTTGACCCTGACCTGAGTTCAACCATTTTCGAGAAAGTTTTCTGGGACCGAGAGAGTGATCTCCCACTGTGGTCGCCAAATGTTTTTGCCTGAGAAACACTGTACCATCTCTGGGTACTTTCGTAGTGCTCGGGATCAAAATCGAAGAAGACAAGCCTGAACCAAGTCAATGGCCGTTCAAGTCTTGCTTCGGTCACAGAGAGGATATAGGTTGATCTATGGAGGGAAACAGTGAAAGAAACTTGAGATCGGGTTGAGGATGTGTGATTCTTGGTGTGAGAGTTCAAGATCTCCGTCGTGGGGGTGACTGGACATCTCCAAGGCTAGAAGTGTGTTGAATACTCAGGTATTTGGTCTGAGGTTCTGGTGTATTCAAGTATTCTGAATGTTCTACCTTGGAAGATAGAGGAAGCCTCTATCTATAGTGTTGAACTCACCCTGATCTCTCGACAGAGAAGGTGGAAGCCGTGGAAGAGTGGAGGAGTGGAGGACATGAGTTGTGCTCTGTAACTGCTAGAGTCCTGTAGAACGTGTCCACTCAGCACCACTTTCCCATAACTATCCATCATCTCTATCAGTTTCTTTCTAACTGTCGTAGACCGCCAGACCAATACCCCTAAAGTTACCCCCCGTGTGATGTTTTGATATCTCGTGTAATATGCTGATATTGCATGGTCGTGTTGAATTTAAACAACATTGTATGGATTCATGGTCAATGTGAGTGTCGCGCTAGAAGCCTGCAAGGCGGTTGTACAGCAGCGGCCTTGGCCTTTGGCCGAGGCTAAGAATTCATGGTGCCATGACATGGTGGCTAGACCTTGGCCACGGGCCAAGGTCAGATTTTGTGGCGCCATGAATCATGGCGCCACTGCGGAGTTATAGCCTTGGCTACTGGCCAAGCCAGTTTGTTATGGCGCCATTATTATGGCGCCACGGCCTGGTGGCCACGGCCAAGGCCAACTTTTGTGGTGTCATGGTTCATGGCGCCATGGCCTAGGGGCCACGACCTTGGACACTAGCCAAGGCCACTTTTCTCGTGGCGCCATGAGTATGGCGTCACGGCTTCGAGGCTATGGCCTTGGCCCTTGGCCAAGGTCAATCCTTTTGTGGCGTATTTAGGCCACGCCACTTCGAGTATGGCATACTTGTGCACTTGTGCTATGGCGTATTTTAGGTCATGGCGTGCTTATCCATGGTATATTAGACCATTCTTTGTTTAGATTGTGATATGCCTAAGTGTGTTTAGGCTGTTGTATGCTTCTCAGAGAGCTCTGGACAGGCCTAGAGTCGCGACGTTTCTGAGATTTTCATTGAGACTCAGGTATATAGTCGTATTTTAAGAGGAAATCCATGAGGATGCGTCTCTTTTAACTCTCTACCGTATACCAGTGTGCAATTCAGTTCTGATGTCGAGGAATTCGAGGCGATGTCTACATGAAGTAAATTGATGGGTTTATGAGTTGGTGGGGTTATTAGCATTGCATTATGATATTATTCTCTCCACCGGGAGTTATAAAAGGGAACTCATAGAGAGTATATTCAGCTTACAGAACAGGTTGTATTCTGAGCTATAGAGATGTGCCTGAATAGGCGATTGCCTTTTGGCAAGGCATGACTGAAGAGTAGTTTTACATTTTTGTCCCTCTTCTATTTTTCACCATCTACAGTTACTATAATTGTCAAGTTTAGGTTATTACCTTAGGCCCTTTTCCAGCGAAATCTTGTTGTTAGTGGTACAATTGTTACTATAAATAACTTTTATGTGCGGATGGCCTGTTTATGGGTTCTCATGCTCCTAATAATAACAAGTTTTAGGTTAAAGTTATGTGATATTGGTTCTCCATGATGTGTATGACGAATACAAACTACAACTAGGGTAGTGTATTAATATTTTGTTCGCTCTAGTTTTGAAATAATGAAAATGTTCTTCAAGCCTTCTAAAAAGTTGCCGCCGTACATTTTTAGATAGAAACCCCTTTTGCTATCTTAGTATTCAGATGTTTGCGTCTTTTGAAAATCTCAATGAAAGTACAACTTTAGCCCTTCCTGCCATGATTAGGTCATCCTCTGTGCGTAAGTACAGCTAGGTCTGCTGCTTTTTTCATTTCCTTAATAACGTTCTGAAAATTTATTCAACTACCTCTACTAACTCGTTTGACATCTACTCACAGTACAAACAACGTAATACTGTCAGGAAATGCACTTGTCTTATTTTACAGATACTCGGCGAATGGGGTCTATAAATAAGAGCAGTAGAGCTTCGACGAGTAAGCCTCCAAGGTATCCCATCACGCCTCACCCGTTGGTATTTCCCAGACGGCACAACACCAGAAGCAGAGCGCCTGAACCAGCAGGATTAACGAGATCTCTTTTTGCAAACCAAGATTCACCTCGACATCCACCCATGCAACATCAAGCAAATCAGGATACGGTACTAATGGATGATATCACCCATCTTGAGGAAGCAGGGGCGGTGGTCGAACCTAATGAGTTATTACGAAGGATTGGTAGAAAGGTGGATACATGCACCAACGGCGAAGCAACCAATGACAATGTGGAAACTCAGAGGACTGTCGACGAACCTTTCAATACTGTATGCGTGACTCAGAAAGGTGCTACTGTGGCCGTAGACGCAACTCAAAGGACAGTCGGCGAAACGCCTAACACATTGGGGGTAGCTCCAGCAGTTGTCGCCAAACCAATAGTCGTAGAGGGTGCACATTAGATCGTTAATGGCAATGGTACAACAGTAGCACCTGGTGTAACTTTGGCTCGACCCATAATGGTGGCATATAATGCAGGGTCTTCTAACGCCACAGAGACCATGCTACAGAAGCTCCTTGAAGCTAGTAGTAGGCAAGCATCTCATATGAGGTACAACAGTGACAATCGAAAGTTTGGCGAGCGTAGAGGGGGTCAACAAAATTTCCAAGAGGCTACCCTTCCAAAGCTTCGTATTTCTTATACTGATGCTTGGGGGAAGATTGAGAATTCTAATTGTAGGGATGACACTCGTTATCCCTATAACAGGGGAAATCTTAAGTTTTCGCCCACCAATACTACTTCCTTTGCCAGTTTCACAAATTTCATGGCCACGCAACAGAAATTGTACCGGTGTCCAGTAAGAGGTTCACAGATTCATTCGCTTGGGGAAATTCCAAGAGTTTCTTGAGTTTCCCGCCACCACCACCAGTCATGGTTCAACAAATTCAAGCTATCCAAGCTCCAAATGTATTTGAAGCAAAAGTAGAGCGAGACCTAATGAAGTTGGATTGCTTTTTTCTATTGTGCATTCAAAGATTACCAAAGATGAGTTTCACATTAATGTCCTGTCCAGGGTACATGAGCAAGAAGATTCAGATATTCCGTCGTTGACAGCTTCAAAGTACAATATTTATGGATTCAATGGGATTGCGTCTAAGCCAAAAGGAGAAATCACGTTCAAGATTGTTACTTGCGCTGAGATGGTTTTGGATACTACCGTATGTGTTGTGGATGTCGACTCGTCGTATGCTGCAATTCTTGGGAGGCCATGGTTGCATAGTTTGAAAGGAATACCCTCTACTTATCATCAGCGCTTAAGGTTTCCAACACCTAAGGGAGTCGTCGAGTATGTTGGAGATTTGGCATTACCCTTGTAATGTGGCGGATGTTTAGATGCGCGAAAGCAGGAAATCTAGAATTAATGAGAAGAAGAAGCAAGGCAAAGAGCTCTTAAAGGAGCAAGAGATTCAAGAGATCATCGCCGACCCATCAAAGTACGTCCATTCCGTGAACGTAGGAGCAGATTCAGAGAAACCTGGTGCAACGCCATTGTAGCAATTTAAAGAACCTTCGCCTATGGGAGAACCTGAACTACATTTTACAGCGGTAGAACCCACCAGAGATATAAACATCGGCGAAGATAGTAATCCAAAGGTTGTAAAGATTGGTACTCTGTTGAACAAGGAACAATCGGCGAAGTTGCAAGCACTGCTCAGAGAATACACACCGATGTCTTTGCTTGGGGGATGAACGAAATGCCGGGTATTGACCCAAAAATAGCGTGTCATAAGTTGGATATTGACCCAAAGGTCAGACCCTTCAAGCAGAGGATTAAAAAATTAGCCCCAGTTTATAAAGAAGCATTTGAAGCTTAGATTGACAAGATGAGGGCATCTGGTATCATTAGACCGGTGCAATATCCTGAGTGGATAACGAATATGGTGGTGGTACCTAAGAAGAATAAGGGAGTGCGGATTTGTATTGACTTCAGCGACCTCAATAGGGCATGTCCGACGAATAGTTTTCCTCTGCCAAGTATTGACCAAACTGTGGACGCTACGTCAGGACACGAGTTGCTATCATTCATGGATGGTTATTCGGGTTATAATCAAATACCTTTAGATGAAGAGGATCGGAGGCACACTGCTTTCTTTTCCACCAAAGGCTTATTTTGCTATACCCGGATGCCCTTTGGATTGAAGAATGCCGGTGATACCTATCAAGAGATGGCTCAGAAGATATTTGAAAAATCGATAGGGAAGACCATGGAAGTTTATGTTGATGATATGATAGTGAAGAGCAAGGTGAAGCAAACTCATGTTCAAGACCTCAGAGAGATATTTGATCATATGCGAAGTACTAAATTAAAAATAAATCCGGCAAAGTGTGTTTTCGGCGTTATTTCGGGAAAATTATTGGGATATGTTGTCACAAAGAATAGTGTGGAAGCTGATCAAACAAAGATTCAGGCCATCAGAGACATGCCTTCGCCAGTGACAGTAAAGGATGTTCAGCGACTTAATGGAACTTTGGCTTCACTCAAAAGATTTATTTCAAGATTCTCCGATAAATGCAAATTATTCTTTAAAACCATGAAAAAGGGAGAAAAGTTTAACAGGACTGAAGATCATGAAGCGGCATTTCAAGGTATTAAAAAGTATCTCGCCACTCTACCAGCGATCCAGCCACCGGAGCACGGCGAAGAACTAAGGGTATATCTCGTCGCCACATCAGTAGCCATCAGCGCTGTACTAGTGAGAACTAAAGGGGGAGAAACGCCAATATACTATATTAGCAGAACCCTGCAAGGATTGAGCAGCTGATCCTAGATTTGGTTTTTGCATCTCAGCGGCTGCGGCCATACTTTCATGCCCACCATATTACTGTTTTAACAAAGACTCCTATTGAATCTATCTTGCATAACTTTCAGAGAGTGGGGAGAATTGCTAAATGTAACACTCAATTGAGCAGTTCGGCGTTCAATATGAGATTCGCACAACTCAGAGATCTCAAGTTATCGCAGACTTTATCGCTGATTTCCCAATCGAAAAAGAAGAAGAAGTAGAAGACATACCATTCGCGCAAGATGAGCGAGAAAATGAGGTGCCTGAATTGTTGAAATGCAGTCTTACAAGTTAGGAAGTGTATATAGATGGCTCGACGAATAAAGAAGGAAAAGGAATTGGTATTGTTTTTACCTCGCCGAAAGGAGCTAGAATAGTACATTCGTTAAGGCTAGAATTTCCAGCAACCAATAATGAGGCAGAATATGAGGCAGTAATACATGTTATGCAACTCATTATAGAAATGGGCATCAGTGATGTTCGATTGACGAGTGACTCTCAGTTGGTAATTCGGCAAATTTCTGGACATTATCAAGTTGTTGATTCTTCCCTGTAGAAGTACCTAAAACTTGCTAGGAAGTATGCTCAGGAGATTCCTGGTATCAAGTTTCGTCACTTCTGCAGAATGGATGCATGTTGATACCTTAATTATCCTTTATTTCGTCTATGATGACAGACCCATAGATCACTTCAATAGCCATTGAGCGAGTACGGCAGTCCTCTGTGGATGAGCGAGAGCAAAGGGAGGTGTTAACAATGGATACTGAAGAGTCAGTGAAAAAGATTGGAGAACGCCGATACGATATTATCTGGATCGCCTCACTATGCCTGGAAAGAAGATATTAGCTCACCAAGTAATCAGTAGATCGGCGAACTATGAACTTAGAGATGGAATACTATATCGCA
>JAJJMA010103176.1:19254-46172 GCA_023529015.1 Papaver nudicaule | reverse complement strand
ATCATTATGTTCGCTTCAACTGCACATGTCCAAGATTTTCACGCAATTCCAAATGGGATAAACAATTAAGGTTGTTTCGTAGAAGGTTTTAGGAGACGATTGCTAGCATTGGGACCCAAGGAAATAGAGAGTATTTGAAGACTGATGGATAATGTATGTTGTTGTTGAACTAGTTTCTTACTTTACTTAGCACATACCCAGCCCAAGATAATCTGAGTTCAGTTCACTTGGCAATGGGAAAAGTTAACCTGCTTTGATTGACAGTTCTTGGTTTCTAAGCTGCAAATGAAGTTATTATGGTTTATGTTTTATGTAGAAAAATCATCTCTCCTAGCTTAGCGAAGCAAACTGGTGGGAAGCTCTGTCGTGGGTGAACAGTTTAAATCGGTGAAGGGTGCTCGGTTGTGGTCAGGAAGGTGCAAGAAAACAGATGTCAGATAATCAAACTTGTTAAACAAATAAAAGCGTTTTAACAGAATTTATGAACGGCACAGGTACTGAGAAGATTGCACCCCTTTTACAAACAGGCAGTCAAGCACTCTCGCTTCCTTTGGTTGGACATGCTGTCTTATATGTTTATTGCAACCTTCCCTTGGTAGCCGAGGTTGCGGCGTCGAACGCGCAGGGCACTCTTTCACTAACAGAATCTGGGTCCAGTGACATCCCAGATTTTGCCTAAATCTGGGTCTAGCTAGAAGAGGCTCTGTGGATACTTGGTTGAAATCCATGAACTTGTGCAATAAGGTTTTACTAGAATATATATTAAACTGCTTGAATTAAGAGACTATTACTACGAATGTTACTTGACAGTGTATACCGGAATGCTGGTTCCTACAAAATATAACTTGTCTGCCATTTTACTACAATTTTATCGACAATCGTTACGACTAGTGTTCGTTAACAATGCTACGGACAACACTGAATCCCCACAGATTATTCATCGAGTGCTCACAACATTTTTAGTTTTAAGGAGGAGTTAAGAACCAAAAATCTTGCGCCTCAGCTCATTGTGTAAGCCCTGGGATTGTTTAAATGTTTAGGACATCCTTCAGTATGCGGACAATAGCTTTCATGTATAGATATCGAATTTTGAACGTCATAGTTAGACTAACAGGTGGATTAGGCTCTGAATACCCCATTTTTATGATGTCAAAAGTCCAAAGTCAAGTCAGCTGCACCAATCCTCCAATCCTACCACGTTGGATGCCTTACCATGAGTCTATACCTAGATCTAATGGCTTAAACACTATGGTTAGGGTCCTATAAAAGGGCCTCAAGTCCAAAGTCTATACCTCCAATCCTACTTTCACAGCCTCTTCAAGATCTACTCTTCTTATTTCAAAGAAAACCTCAATCTTAACCAATTCAATTTCTGTTGCATTATCTCTACAGATATAAACAACACTAAACCACACTCCTCCAACCATTTACGGCGGCGCATATCCTGCCTACCTTCTTCCATTAACCATCTTCCTGTTCTTCTTCTTCTTCTTTATCATCACCACCACCACCACCAGATCTACACCAGAACCAGTATCGCTTATTGAATAATAATGGATTATAAATGGAAATTGAGTTTTGTTTGGAAACCTTGTCGTATACCATGGTGGGAGGAGGAGCAAGATACAACTACTACTAATAGCGTTATAATATCTCATTGAAATATCTCCTCTCAATGGTAAGTTGTTAATCTTTTTATTGCATTCTTATATGGATTACATTCGGTTCTTATTTTTGTGTATGCTTTGTCGAAATACTATTTAATAAGCGTAGTTAGAGTTACTAAGCCATGTGTCTTGTTTAACAGCAAGAAAATAACTCGGGGAAGTTCTTCATTTCTCATCATTGTAAACATGTAGAATATTGTAATGGAAGATTCAGTCCAGCTGAAAGGTAATATTTTTACTTCCTCTATTTAAGATTTTGCTGTCAAGGTTAATTAGTTCTTTGTGAGGGGTATGTTTTTACTCTCAAGACTATATTATATTTTGGATTATGTTGTTTCGATTTGGTCTGAAAAATTGTACTTGGTCACTAGTGAGACTTGGAAATTGTGGTTTTGATGTGGTTGATATGGTATTTACTTGAGTAAATGGTAGGGATTTGTGTTTTTAGAATTATGTCGGTTTTGTAAGGGTAAAAACAGCCTAGAATGGAAATGATGCTGTTAACTAGATGTTATGATGCCAATGTATGTTGTATTATTATGAATGGAGCCTTCACCGTTCACTGTAATATACATGCTTGCTTGACTGTGTACCTACCATTACATGTATCTCATGTATTTTCGATTGTATAAGTTGAATTGTTATCTCTAGTTATTACATGATGTCAGCTCACAGAGATATATGACATTATCGTTGCTGTTATAGTTAGATGAGCATGACAGTTTAATTACAAAGATATTTATTTGGTTATTTGCAGGCACGCATGACTGATGTGGGCAAGGAGAACAGCAAGGCATGTGACTGCTGATGCAAAAGAATCCTGAAAGCCGGCTATGCGTATGGACAAATGGTACTGACTATGCTCAAATTGTGATGTTGATGAAACGACGGAAGAATTCACTTTTGAAACCCCTTGCATATACACCGATAGAGACAGTTTGATTGATTTCGTTTCAATCTGGCTAGATTTTAACATACAATTACAGGATCTCTTCTCATTAGTTAGTCTATTTTGTCTCATTTTCATTTACTTGATTCTTGTGAATATCTCCGGCGGAGTTTTGTTCGACTTATTGCTCTGAGCCGGAGCATGTCATAGTACAAGTAGTTTGAATTTAATGTCACAAGACTTGTAACTTGTAACTTAATGATTCCAATTTTCTGGAGATTAGAGTTTAAGTTTAATCAGGAATCCATTTAGAACAGGCCTATTGCTCAATGTTTTAAGTTTGGTGTTCTCATGTATTAGATGCATGTAGATTGATCCAGTGTCAAGTCATTTATTAATCGATTGAATGAGCAACCAGTAAATAGCTAGCTTGTGATGCATCCATTAGTAAAGTTAGCGGATATTTTCCCAAAGTGCACCAGTGTCAAGTCAACTGCACCTAATCTTCAATTTTAATCCTACCACTACCATGAGTCTGGATCTAGATCCAAAGGCTAGTACTTTAGGGTTCGGGTCCTATAAAAGGACCATAGGTCCTTAAAACACAACCACAACATTCGGATCCCTAGATCTAGATCTACTCTCCATTTCAAAGAAAACCTCTCCATCCCTCTAAAACTATTAAATTTCTGTTCAAAGAAATAGCCAGAGTTACGAATGAAACACTTGTTTTGTATGGAAGCTTCACATATACACAAAACAATCAATCATCCGCATTATGATATCTCCTCTCAAAAGTAAGTCTCATTTTCATTGATTTTTGTTTACATTTCAATCTTGTTCATCTTCATTGGTTCATTCTTGTGATTGTGAATATAATGTATGTTATATGTTCAACAGGTGATTGACAAGCTAGTAAATTGTCACGATGGAATGCCTCTGCTAGAGCAGTTCATACCATTGCTATGGTATTACCAGAGCTGTCCTCTCTATAATATCTCTGATTAGTTGGGGGAAGGACTTTTACCAAATGTGATAGATGGATCGTCAGATCGAGTTTATAGTCGCTTGTATTCTATTTGAGGTAGTCCGAAGCTACTAATAGATTGCTTATATTCCTCCTGAATGAGGAGAAATTTAAGTTTATTATTTCTCTGTAGCTACCATTATGAAGTTTCATGTCTACTTTTTGAGAATGCAACTCAAATTTGACGAAATTATGCTTTTTGTTTATCAAATATTTTGTCTGGTATGATAAGCACCAAGAACATGAGCACTAGATTTGATAAATGAAGATCAGAGCTAGTTTATAATCACCTGTATTTCACATAAATTAAGTCTAATTTTCTTTTTCTGTAAAGCCGTTAGATACCTTATTTTTTTTGTTAAATTGCATTATCAAAATCACCTTTTTAATTTTGCATACAAAATTGATTCCACTTGCAAGCATCATAAAGATATGAATTTGCAATTTCTATAAACAAATTGGCTGGAAATCTGGACCAACAGCAACTCCAATTTAATGTCTTTAACTTGAATCTACCTTAATCTCCCTGCATGGTGATCTTTCAATTGGCTCCCTTGGATGTCATTTGCTTAGACAGTTACCTGGTTCGGACAGCCTTCATTTTGCGGAAGACCGGATTTTGAATGTTATTCGTCGTACTTTGTTTAATCCATTTTGAGTCAAACTCTCAATGTTGTGACGAGTGACACTTGCTACGCTTTTGATGTAGATGTAGCGTTTCGCAATTAGCAGAAAGAACAAAGGATCGAGTCCTCGACCTTTCTAGCATATCGAGGAATACATGCAACACGCCGGACGCACAAGTTTTGAGCGCCAAAGCCAGTAGATATGCAATCATCTTGAGTGTTAATACTAGCATTCAGAACTTTTACACTGAACGAGTTCTGTATGTGTACCTCATCGGTGTTAAGACTTTCCCCTGGTGCACGAATCTTGATCCATTGTAGTAATACATTGTTACACAACTGAACAACAACAGAATAACAACGTGGAACATCTTCGCGTTAATAGGATCTGCACAGAACAGAACAACCCAATCTGGACCATTTAGCTACATAGTTAATCAAAGGAATAGCAAAAATGAAGAAACACAATTCTGAATTTTGAGAAAGACACACAGTTGGTCCCTCCGGGAATCCTTGTTGATTCCGCGACCATCAGGAAATCCACAGATTACAGACACCCCCATTGACTCTACCTGATCAAAGAGTAGCCAATTCTGAGCCAAAAAATTCATTTGTTTATAATCGAGAGCAATAAGAAGCCCATCAAATTTGAAATGTCATTGCCCGAGTTATTACAGGTCCCCGATAGTATACTTTGTTGGAAAAATTGGAAAAATTGGAGCAAAACTAGGGTGAAAAGAATCGTTGTTATCGAAAACTTCAAGGCTCTTATGCAGATTCTTTTAGACAATTATTCGACCCTTCCAATAATTGGCAAGTACAACAGGTCTAGTGAATATTGCCTTCAGGAACTTGAAGCCTCACAACTTGTTGAAATCAAAGCTTGTACGACCCTGATTCAACCAGGAACACACAGGGGAGAAGATAAGAAATTCTGATGATGCTTGGAGAAGAAAGAATGTTTTGATGTGTTTGAAGTGAAATCATGGGAGACTATTTATAGAGGTGTTCACGTCTGTTGATGAATTGGTACCTTTTCATCAACATGTTTCTCTTCACGAATGGAGGCGTCCTTTCATCAACAACCGTCAATGGCGTCTATTGGAAACCGAAGATTCTCGAAAGGTTTTTAACTGTCATCCAGAAACCTAGTTTCAAAAATTCTTCCAGGGGGCTACGCCCCCAGGACCCCCTATGTTGTGGTGTTGAAAATATTCCAACATACTTCTAAAGTGTTTAACCGAATAACCGCATTCGTTTTGGTCTTTCTCACGGTTGTTGCCAACCGGGCTGGTTCCGTGCCACATCTCGTCTAGTCTCATGGGCCAAGCACTTCATATAAAGACAAAACACTCTCCAACCAAACCACTTACGCGGCGCACAGATCTAATCCCTCCGGACTTCTTTCCTCTATTAGCCTTCTTCTTCTTTACCACCACCACCTAATTAATGGGTTACCACCATAATTTGGTTTTTGTGTACCGTATACCATGGAGGGAGAGATGGAAGAAAAATGGTTAATTTAAATAAATCGGTATGTGCGGATTCGGAAATGGGATTTTTACAGTGGAGTTTCATCACCGTCTTCATTTGGTTTGAGTATGAATGTATTAATGGGGAAGAGCATCCCAGTAAATATTAAAGAACTATTATACCAAAATCAGAGATCAAATTTCATTTTTATGTTTAAATGAATTATCTGAAGGTGGAATTGAGACAAATTTTTATTTTCTCTTGTTCTCTTTTGAGTTTTGTATATAAACTGTAACTTGTATTGATTGAATGCTGTGGTTCCGTGTGTTTCAGGCGGCATCATCATTTTTCGTCACTCAGGAGGAGTTATTCTTGAATATGATTCAATTGTGCTATTTGGAATAAGACAATCGATGGTATAGAAAGACTCAGATACCATGGGTTATGGGGCTGCGGACAGTTTCTTAATGCAGCATGTCAAGGAACAGAAAAATGGACGAGAAGCCAACCATTAACTGCATATGAAATAGCTCAGAAAACCAGACTGCTTTGGTCTTGATTGCAGTTTTGTGTTTAGATCTATCGATCCAAACCCAAATTGGGATGCATTTGTAAGTGTCGATTCCTGAACCCTTATTGTGAGATTTGCCGAGTTTTCAATAATGTCTTTCTAAAACTAATGCTTCAATCATTTGTGAAGAGAGGTCTCTCACTAAAGTCCCGAATTGTTACGATGTGGTCTTCTAGTATAGGATAATTATGAACTTCAGCTGGAGAAATGCGCGTCCAAATTGTTACAACCAAAATGTGTTCTATTCAGGAGAATTAATTTCGGTTCTGAGTTTTGTAGGGATGCAACTGGATTTCTATTAGGAAAAAGTTGTTTGCTTTGTTTGCCGATTGCTTGCTTTTGTTGCATCCCGTTTATTGTTCAATTGTGTCATGAAAATTATTACTATCTTCTTGAATTTGTTGCGCAAAAATACATTATGTCATGAATTTTATTATCGTGCAGATGTGCAGAACAAAGTACGCAGCGTCAGGATACATATACAGATGATTCTTCCTAAATCGCAATGGCTGAGGAATAACAAATAAACTAAGAGGTCAAATTTTAGTTGAAAAAGCTTCAAGACAGTGCTTGGGGTGCTGAAGATATAATGGAACTCTCTCATGAAACCTATCGTGTACATGGAAAACTCAATACCATTGACAAGATGCTTCGAAAGGGGGGTAGCTCTTAATGATAGCTGTGTGCTTTGTGGATACTCGAATGAGACTGCTGACCGTCTTTGTTACACTGCAAAGTGACTCATCGTGTTTGGTCTCTCTCGTTACACCACCACACTGGGGCGGGTCTTTTCATAAGACTATGTATGTATGCTAACCAAGTGCTGGGCTGTTGTTAATTACCTGGAGTACTAGGTATTAAGGAATGAAAGAAATTGCAGAATTTTCAGTAGAAATTACAAGTTCAAGACTGACTTGCATCTGTGCGCCGCATTCACAACAATTTTACGAGTTCTATTTTCAATTGGGACTCTTTCTAAGCTTAGTCTATTGCTTGTATTCTATCTCTTGTAATTTAATTGCTCTCAATAAAATATCCTCTCTATACTTTACATGATTTAGTTCAGTAGAAAGTGCACTGTTTGTGGAGATTATTGAATAGAATCCGATTAACGATTCTATTGTCTATCAAATTGGTTACACAGAAGGTAGGTGTCCATGTTTTTATGCAGAATGACATAAAATCTCGCCGCAAGATCTGAAATTGTTGTAGGTGTCTGAGTGCAACAATAAGTCCATAATCAAGTGAACTGCAGCAAACCAGTCCGGATGCATGAGCCTGGACCCAGATCCGACGGCTTGAGGATTAGGTTAGGGTCCTATAAAAGGACCTCATGTCCTTAAACACAAACCCAACTTATCACAGCCGCAATTTCATTCCAGATCTACTCCTCAAAAGATGCTTTTGCAAATCAAGGTTATGAATGAAATACTTATTTGGTATGGAAGCCCTAACTTACACACAACAATCAGTCATCCGCATTATAATATCTCCTCTCAAAAGTTAGTCGCACTTTTCTCTCGATTTTATTGATGTTTGTTCATCTTATTTTCTATTTGATTTATCTTTAAATTAGTTGATTCTCGTGACTAATATGTTTATAATGGTTGTTCTATTGAACAGGTGAATCACATATGAGTAAAATGCTCCGATGGAATACCATTCTCCAAGTCTGAGATGTGATGAACCAACTATACGAAGGATTTCAGCCTCTTGGAATCGTCCAATAGAACCAGCTAAGAACCAAATTTGATAACAGAAAATGGAGGTCAGATCGAGTTTATTGTATTCTACTGGAGGCTGTGAAACTACTACAATCATTTTTTCTTTGTTCTTTTCATATAAACCTGCAACTGTAACATACCCTCCTCCGGGGGCTAGAAGCTAATTTATTTGCCTTATTAGAATAGCATTTGCGATTGCACATACTACTGGTCTGGTAATTTAGATCGATCAATATCGGATTTGGAACGTTTTCAAACAATTGTTAATTACCTGGTAATTGTCAATGCGGAAACTAGTTTTTTACTAGGCCTTCCCAAAGATTTGATGCTCAATTCTCTTTGAATCTCGGTGAATCTGACACTCTTTACAGTCACATTCTGCACGCCCTCATCTTCTAAATTGTGAGCCAAACTCCCAATCCGGTGAAGAAAACACGAGGGATTGAGTCTTTACCTCATATTATGTTCAGGACCACATGCAAGGTCCGCTGAATCCAATCGTCTCCGGTCTTATTAGCGGCACTCAGAACTTCTACATTGGAACAAGTTCTGTATGTGATATCTTGTAATAGTAATACATTCTTACAAGATGTGTAACATCTTTGCATTCATAGATGATGCATTTTGCAATAGGATGTTACTCAAACAGTAGAACGCAAGCGTAAACACAAAAAAAGAACAACGTAATCAAGAGATCATTCAGCTACTTTCTCAAAGGAGTAGCAGCAATGAAGAAACACAAATTTGCATATTAAGAAAGACGTCCATTTGGTCCCTTGGAGCATTCTGGTTGATTGAAAGTCATACAAGCAAAGCATATAATTCTGAGCCAAAACCATTCATTTGTTTGTAATCGGGATCAGAAATGCATAGTCATACTAGCCGTAATTTTTTTAAGATTCAGAAATGCATGCTAGTTTCTTCCTTTGGTTTCAGATTTTTTCTGTGTGGTGTTCATTTGAGTGATTTTGGTATATGCATCTGTTCTCATTGTGTCTCCAAACTAATGTAGGAAACTGGTCCAAAGACGCAGATGCACTTCGAAGAGCTTCTTAAGAGCAACACAAACATTTTTGTTGTACGAACCGAATCTTTTGCTTCATTTAATTAGTTACCTTGATCATCACATTGACAATATATTTTCTAATGCCATCAACGAACTGACTAAGTTACCTGGTTCTGCAACATCTATGTTTTCTAGTACATTGAGAAAAACTTCTACAATTTCGTTTTCAAAAGTTTTTAGTCATCAAGTCTAATGTCGTGATTTTTGTGGCGCAGGAGGAATTATTGCTGGAGCGTTTCAGTGATTTAATCAACTTCGTGAAGACTCGAGCTTGTAAGTACTGATCCAAATGTTATCATGCTTTTCCCATTGAAGGTGATCTGAGAGACTTATTTTGCCCATTATTGTCCAGCCGAAGACCCAAACGCTAGCTCGGAAAACCCCATTTCTGTCGCTGATGTTGAGCCTCTTGTGAAGGACTTCGGGAGCAGGTGGAAAGCTGCAATAGAGCTGATGTACAAAGATGTTACAACTTCTTTTAGCAATTTTCTCTGTGGTATGGAGATCCTCTGAGCTGCTGCATTAACTCAATTGCTACTTTAGTACACACGTTTTTCTGATTCCATCAAACGTATCCCTGGTGGTTCCACGTTAGACAAGGATCTGGTTTCCATCTCTTCGATAATGTATGAGATCACGAAGTACTCGAGAGTTTTCTGAGTCCTTAATTTATCTACCCATTTTATTGTAATTGATTAATAGACTCTCTACGGCCAGAAATTCTTTCTATCAAATACGGCTAGCCTAGCCGTAATTGTATGGTGTTGCCAAATTTTCTTTTCCTAGTTGAAAACCGAAGTGTTGCATAGTAAGACCGGGGGTTCGAATCCCTCTCCATCCGGTGCTTTAGCGGGGTAGAGGAATTGGTCAACTCATCAGGCTCATGACCTGAAGGCTACAGGTTCGAATCCTGTCCCCGCCTTAGTGAAAGGTAATTAAGGTAGTGTTCTACACTGGGAATCTTGGCTACTATAGCTATTCCCTCTTCTTATGTGAGTTCTGAGTCAGTTAGCGGCTTGTGAATTGTAATCATTTGACTCATTTCTCATTTCCTGGTTAACAAAATTTAGTAGATATTATAAGCGAACTAACCATAAACAAACAACCTCAGCAGTCAGCAGAGCAAGCAATATGATTTGATTAGAAATATCTCAATGTGGAAAAGAATATCTACTATTGTGCTCGGTTTCTTCACATTCTTGTAGCTAGAGAACAATTATCTTTAGGTAGGGAAGCCCAGGCAGTCGGAAACTCGGAAGCCAATTTTTACGTGGCTAAGAGTCGAAAATTTGGCCTGCCCTAGCTCGCCATGGTGCATAGAAGGTATTAGAAGAGCAAATGGCATTTCTAAATATTATCATCAACCAGAAGTAGAGTTATGCATAACACATCCATCAAGACCACTAAATGAGGGTTGATCCCGTGCCTCGTCTCATGGGCCATTTTCACTGTGCTTTATAAGGCGCTAGGGTTCCTTGCGTCAACGTTTTCTATAAACCACACCACACAGTCTTTGTGTTACGGCTGCCTTCTTTCCTTGCTCCATTAACCATCTTCCTCCTTTGTATCTACACCACCACCACCACAACCACCACAACAACAACAACAATCACCAGATCTACACCTTCATTAACCGTCTTCAGATCTCTTTCATTATCAGCAACACTATTATCGTCAGCACCACCACCAACACCACTATGGGTTTTAAATGGATTGTGGATTATGATTTGGATAAATTGGTTTAAGCGGACTCAGAAATGGAGTGAATAACAGAACTCTAATGATAGAGTTAGGGCTTTCCTGATAGCTGAAGGTAAAATCTTTCCTTCATTTGTTTTGTTTGGATCTTTGTTCTGTATTCGATTTGTATGATCTATTGGTAATTGAGTAAGTTTTGGTTTGAGATTCTCATTGAGTAATTTTGTTGGTATTGTATCTTTAATTTGTTGATCTGGTAAATATTGTTGTGAATATTATTGTATGATCATGTGATCTGAAATTTGTATGTGGATCTAATTGTCGGTGGTTGTAGTGTTCAAGTACTTTGATTTTTGTTTTGACCGATTATACTGCGATCCCATCTTGTGATCAATTTTCGTAATGGTTCACAATTGACTGATCTGAATAATCTTCAAGAAAGTATGTCTACACTCGAGTGATTGAATTTGAACTCTTTTAAATGCCATTCTTGGGCTTGACTATGAACTGAGATTCTTGCTTGCTAGGGAGAATTTACGTACTGGAATTGATATTGTTTTTGAGTATATGCAAACGTTTACGATGATTAAGAACTTGAGCTTCAGTAGGGCTATAAATTAAACACTGTGGAATCTGAGCAGGCTGTGTCGTATTTTGGACACAATCTGCTTTGATTTGCTGCTACTAGCCAACATTTTTCGTTTTTATCATATCATGAAAACTATTTGTATCTTCCTGAAATTATTCCATGAACATATATTATGACTTTTATTTCGTCATCATCTTATTGCATTTCTATGCTAGTAAACTGAGACGGAGTGAGATAAGACACCAATTTGTACCTTCGCATCCATTCTACGGAACTTTGTACTAATTAAGAAATAATGTCTCGTTTTGAATTTCTTGTGCACTCCACGCTGTGCTGTAGTTAAATCATTTGGTCTATTGTATGAATTCTTTTCCAGATTTTTTGGTCGAAGACGTCGGGTGTATTACCAAGGAACATTTCAGACAAGAATTTGGCTGAAGACAATTTCGGGATGTTGCTTATGACGCAGATATCTCGAACCGAATGGGACTCTGTCTCAAGAATACAAAAACATCAACGATATTAAATGAATTGTATCTTCGGAATACATCCACTAAATAATACAAAAAGAAGGATGCTTGAATTGCTGAATGAAGTTTGAAAGGCAGATAACACCCTTTTTACATATATACAGAGGAAGAGGCTGCTTACGAAGTCATGAAATGTTGGTAGAGAACTCGGAAAGTGGCAACGCAAAATTAGTTTCAGGTATGCTGGATTGTTCTTTTAGTAACTCGTATAACCTTTAGGTCTCATACTAACTTGTCAAGTTCAAGTCATTGTTTTCAGTAAACAATTCATATTCAAATCGGTTTTGGTAACTCGTATAACCTCCGGGTCTCATACTAAGTTACAAATTATCTGAATGATTTTATAAATATTTGGCCATTAATCTCTGTTGGTTGACTAGTTCTGTTTTCCAGGAATGCCTGTTTTGGTAGCTTGGTCATTTTCACTCTATCATTTCAATGATTCAGCTTTCAGTCAGTTGGTCTTCCCCACGCAACAATGTTGTTTGTGCAGTCTCTGTGAAGGATTGGACTGCTGATTTATTTGAAGGGAAACTTTTTATGGCAATAAATGCATGTTATAAGGTCTAGCATATGAGGTCTGCCGAAGAGATAGTGTGGTTCTCGTGCATCACGTCTGATGTAGTTTGAAGCTCGAAAGCGCAGCGCATCACGGGTTCAGTAGTCATCTCAAGCATATTTCATTCTTTGTGTCAGTAAGTCGTCAACTGAACTAGAAATTGTCATAACACATCTTTCTCTCAAAATCGAGGGGCAGCACATCATTTCTTGTATAACCGAATGCTAAATTTCAAATCTGTCGGAGCTAATTGAATAAAATCAGACTTCACAATCCTCTTATGATATTTCGTATCGGTTTATGAATTTTGGTTTCCCTTCCTTACGTTGCATAAGGAAATCACTCTTGCAGAATGTGCTGTAAATTTCCCTTAACTGACCAAAGTGGCAGTGAAATCTCCAGTGATGATTTAGACAATCTGTGCAGTGTCCAGCATTTAGAATGGACTTTTAATTTGTCTTCTGCATGCTCTTTTGAGATCTCTTAGTGAGCAAGGGGTTGTGAATTGTTGTCACTAGACTCTTTTCTCATTTCCTAGTTAACAAATTTTTGTAGACATTATAAGCGAACTAACCATAAACTAACAACCTCGGCAGAGCAAGCACTATGATTCTATGATTTGACAGATAAAAAGAAAAACTACTATATATTGTGCTCAGTTCCTCCACATTCTTGTAGATAGAGAATGACTGTGTTTAGATTGGTAAGCCGCGGCGGTCGAAAACTCTTGTTTCCTTAGAGGCCAAACAACTCTTTAGACCAGTTTAAATTTATAAATCTATTTTTACGAAAAATCTTGTTTCCGTTATGAACATCCAGACAGAAGCAAATTTATACCCCGGCTAAGACTTTGTTTAGAGACTTTAAATCTCACTTGCCTTAGCTCACCACACCATAGTGGATGGAAGGCATTAAAAGATCAACTAGCGTTTGTGCCTGCCGATTGTCAACCAGAAGTTGAGTTGTGTGTAACACACCCACCAAGACCACCACCCGCGGGCTGATTCCGTGCCTCCGTCTCATGGGCTGTTTCTAGTGTGCTTTATAAGGCGCAAGGGTTCACAAAGATCCTTACCTCATTTTCTAAAACACTCCACAGTCTTTGTTACAGCGGCGCTATATTAACCTTCTATTTCCACACCACCACCACCGGATCTACACCTCCATTAACCATTTTCGTATCTTCATTATTATGAACACCACCACCACTATTTTCTTCAGCACCACCACCAACACCACCACTTAATCTATGGGTTGTAAATGGACTATGGGTTTTGTGTCTCACACACCTTGAAGGGAGGGAGGAAATATAACTGATGTGTATATTTTGGTTTGAGCGGATTCGGAAATTGAGTTTTTAGGCTATTAGGGTTTTGATTTTACCTTTTCTTTGCAACCGTACTTTAATGATAGAGTTGCGGTTTTCATCAGAGCCGAAGGTAAAATCTTACCTTGATTTGTTTTGTTCGGATCTTTGTTTTGTATTTGATTTGTAAGATCCATTGAAAATAAGTTTTAGTTTGCGATTTCATTAAGTTAATTATGTTGGTATTATTAAGGAATTAGTTTTTTTTTTTTTTTTGATCAGCATTATTAAGGAATTAGTGATCTGATGAATATAATTGTATGTTATGATCTGAAATTTTTATGTGGATCTGATTGTCGGTGGTTGTAGAATTCTAGCCCTTTGATTTTTCTTTTGACTCATTATACTGGGATCCCATCCTGTGATGTTATTAAGATGGTTTACAATTTGATTTGTTCTTGTCACAATTTTTGTAATGGTTTACGGTTGACCGATCTTATTTAGCTTTAAGATAGAATGTCGACAATTGAGTGAGTGAATTTGAATTCTTTTAGATGTCATTCTTAGGCTTGACTATGAACTGAGATGCTTGCCTGGGAGAATTTACTAAGGTTGATATTTTCTTGGGTTTAAATGTTTACGATGTTCTTTTCACCCAATGGATGATTAAGAACTTCAGCTAGAGAATAGCCAGAACCAAATTATACTCTATTCAGGAGTGCCTTATTAAACAATGTGGAGTCCGAGCAGGCTCTGTCGTATTTTGGATGCAACTCGATTTTTAAGTGAATTTATCTGCTTTAATTGCCATGAATCAACAGGATCATGGCCTTCCTCTTGTGCATGTTTTTTTGTTAAATTTCTTCAAGAAAAATAATACAATGTGGAGTCCGAGCAGGCTCTTTCGTATTTTGGATGCAACTCGATTTTTAAGTGAATTTCTGCTTTAATTGCTGCCACTAGCAAATTTTTTTTTATTAACTCTCATGAATCAACAGGATCATGGCCTTCCTCTTGTGCATGTTTTTTTGTTAAATTACTTCAAGAAAAATAATACTATCTTCTTGATATTTAATATATATCATGACTTTTCTTATCATGCAGAGCTACATATAAGAACAAGGACTGGACATAACTTTAAAAGTACCAGTAGACTGATAGAGATAGTTCTTCCCAAATGTTTCGTTGCCGAGGAAAAACAAGTAAAACTAAAGAGTTCAAATTTTGGTTGAATAGGCTTAAAGACTGCAGTGCTTGTGATGATTTTGTCTCATCGTCCAATTTTATTTCAAGCCGGCTAAGCAAATCGCAGATATTAACATGAAATTAGAGATCCTGTCAATGGTACAGCTAAAGCGATTGCCCGAAGGACCTCTCCTCTCATGAGTAAGTCTTAGTTTTCTCATTTTTCATTGATTTCTGGCTTAATACACGAGTGTTCTAATGCAACTAGTTCGATTTTAATGTCCACCACGTACAGTACGTAGTTTTTGATATTGTGGAACATTGATCCGAGGGATGTCGTGTTCCTTTATGGTAGACATAATTGGATTAGAAGATAGAGCTGAAAAAGAGACTTCTTATCATTTTGACCTGCTTTCTGGTATCTATATCCTGCTAACATACAATCACCTAGACATTCTCGCTTCAACTTGTTTGCAGCTGAAATATAGCTTTTCCAATCCCTAGATTACAAGGAAATACTTTACAAACCTTTTTTTGCTTCTTTTTGTAACCAATTTACAAACCTTCAGAAGGCTTTTTCTGACTATGGTCTCTTTGTTCTTGCAGAAGAAAACAAGGTTTTGTTATGGTATAAAGGAAACAACCTTTTATCATTATTAATTATCCTGTAAACTGCAACTTTTGGCAAAAGTGTTGATAATAATGCTGCGAGCTTCCAAGATTTCCGGTCAATTCCTTGTATGAAGAGCAATGTTTCTTTAAGAGCTTTAGAAGATGATTCCTTGCCGTGGATCCAAGGAATTACTAGCAGATACCCAGCAACACCACTAGCGTCCATGAAAAAGAGGCCAAAGGCCTCACTGTAAATAAGCCTCTTTGAATAAAAGCTTATTAACAAGAGACTTGAAATGAAACTGACTTAATACACTTCACTCTCATGTGTTGCTACACTCGTTAGCGTGCATTTCTAGACTGATTAGGGAGTCATATTGAACAAGCAACAAAGAAGTTGGTTCTTCTGGGTCCATTGCAACTGGTAGTAGTAGCTTGCAGTTGTGACGCACCCTGACCACTGCCCACGGGCTGATCCCGTGCCTCATCATCTCACGTGCCATTATGCGTCCCTATATAAAGCGTTTGGGTTCACTTCAGTATAATTATCTCTCATTTACAAAAACCTCACCAAGCAGCACTAGTTACGGCGGCTCATAGATCTACCGCCAGTATCTATACTAGCGCCACCAATAATTAATGAATAATGGGTTATGAATGAAATTTTGGATTTGTGTCTCATAAATCTTGGAAGAATGTAAAATGATTGATTTCGATTAATCAGTATAAGCGGATTCGGAAATGGAGATTTTATTGATCGAGAATGGGATGTTCAGGCGAGAAGTCCATGGAGATCTTTGGATTACTTTTGATATCACGTAAGCATCATAAGAACTACTAGCTAGAATCAGTATGTTTATTCTGCACCCAACTCAGACCTGGCCAAATAGAAGATTGGACGATGCAACCAAATTATTTATATTTAGATTTGCACATTGTGCAGTTTGAGCTGCATCCTCGTAGCGATGTTTCACTTGAGAATGACCTAAGAAAAACCGGAAGAAAAGACTTGGTTCGAAAGGTAAGTCTTGAGAGGTTGAAGCTTGAGTTCGGGGGTACACTCAATATGGAACTTTCTGATGATAGGGCTAACCAGGTGGCCATAGCTTTCTTGTTGTACCAACTTGGTACCATTTTCTTCCCCGACCAGAGTGGAAACCGGGTGAATATTGGCTACCTTCAGTTGTTGAGGACCATTAAGGGCACCCACGACTATTCGTGAGGTTCGGCAACCCTAGCCTTCCTTTTAGACAGTCTTAGAAAGGCCTCGAGGGCGGGTGCTAGCAACATTGCTGGAAATGTTGGTATTTTACAGGTAATTTTTGATTTCCCATCTTCATTTTATCGTAATATGTTACGTTCTTTTTCATTTGATTTGTAACCTAACGTTATGTTTTCAATTTCAGTCATGGTTTTATGACAATCCAACACTTAAGATACGACCAAAATTGAACCGACACTGGAAGAAGGACAAAGTTCCCGAGGTTGATGGGGATGATGAGGACGATGATCCTAATGACGATCGCCCGACTGGTATGAAGTATCCCTTCGAACAAAACCAAGTAAGAAAGAAGCATCAGAAGATAAAGTGGTTGAGGGAACAGTTAGACGCCTTAGATGCATCCCAAGTGGTGTTTGATCCTTACATGTGTATAGCCCGGAGACGGGGGATGACAATCGTCAGCTACCAAGACTTTCTACCTACAACGGGCTTATCTATCATCCTCATGGGTTTGTGATAACTAATCCTAGGCGATGTCTCCGTCAAATTGGTTTTCTTCAGAGTGTTGTTCATCATGAGAACTTCAAATTGCAATCCGATGGTACTAAAATTGACAATAGCTACATCAAGACTATCTATTATCCAACTCCATCTGTCATTGTATGGAACAATTGTCACGATGAAGAATAAAACATCCAAATAGGCGAGTTGATTCCTGGATTGGGCACAAAAGATACCACAAAAGATTATTTGCCATGGTTTCACTCTTGGGGTCATCCTTATGTGATCAACCACGATCCAGAAGCAATTCGATGGATCGAACAAGAGAAAGCCAAACTCAAGAAGGTCGTTGACACCAACAACAAAAAGATTGACATTCCTTAGAATCTTCAAGCTTCTTAACCGGTCAAATCTCTCAACGGTTCTTGTGGTTGTTGGGCCCTTTGCGACGATAACATTGCATCCCAAGTGTTCATTTCAATCTCGTATTGTCCACACCATTCCCTAGCTATCTCTTTGTTCACCGTTGTAGGGGACAACGATGGTAACAGACAACCAACTTCTAACTTAATCCCTATGAAATGATTGCCTCCAATTTGTGCAATCACAAGACGTCTAGGCTTACCAAGATCTCCATCCACTATACTATACCTCGGATATTGGGGAGTGTACGTATTGAATTCATCGGCCATTAGGTGCCCGCATTCCGGAAATGCCATCCAATTTCCACTTAACATTAGATCACCTCTCCCGATGAGTCTCCTATTCATTGCATCTAGTCTATCATTGTCGTCACCATCACCCGACAACAAACCATAGTAAACATCCGGCTCTCTATTTAATCTTGAATGCAACAACATCCTAACATAGGTGAATTGGTTCACCCCGGGAAAGGGTCCTAGTTGTTCCGATGTAACATGGTAACCACAATTTCCATCGCCCTCTACATCTTCCATGGAGATTATGTAGTCATGAATTATAGAGGGAAGTTGCTCCATCCACTTATAATAAATCATGTGGTAAGGCCTATGGATGTTTCCAAGTTCATCTAAGGGGGTTCTATACATTTCATAAGGTTCGCGACGTACCTCCCTTCCATGCTTAAAAACCCTCCAATTGTCAAGCTCTTCAACAACCGCATCCGGGGTGTTCCTCTTCTTCACTACCGGGGTGCTTCTCCTCTTAAAAACTTTGATTGGTAGCCTTACTATTGTTTGTTCGGGGGGATGTTGCCACACCCTTGCCTTTGCCCATCACATCTTTATCCTTCACATTCCCTTTTGTTGGAGTGGCAACCGTTGGAATCTCCTTCACATTGGGTTGCCGACTTGTTGAAGCTTTTTCCGTTGGAGGTCGTTTACGTTTCTTTTTGTTGACAAATGCTTGAAGGGTGCATTCCATATCGTCTAAACCATTTACTTCCTCCGAGTTCTTCATCATCTCGAAGTCTTCACTCTCTCGTTGCTTCATCAACTCAAAGCCCGAGGGGTCTCTTGTCTTTGACGCAATATTTCTCTCTCTTGCATTCGCACGAGCAACTCTCTTTGTAACCTTGGTGTTAGGCCTACCCCTACCATCCTTCTTTTTATCCGGTTCAAAAAGATCACATCTAGTGTGTGCATGAGCCCATTTTCGAAACTGTGCGCACCAAGATTGCTTTTGTCCCACATTAATGTCCTTCCAATACTCCCTCGTTACTTCATATTCATATGTCTCATTAAACTCTCCCCAAAAATCGTCGTCGAGGACTTGTTCTTGGAATGAAAGTTACCTCCAAAATGGATCAATCTCGCGAATTGGGACCACACCATCCGTGAAAGTCGCAAATCTATGGCAACATGGGAGTCCCATGGATGACATGTTGGGACAAATACACACATTGGGGTCGAATTCACCATTACAAAATTTCTCTCGTTCCTTCATGACTTCCTCGATAGCCCAATGGGACACAAAATGGGTGATTCCTTCGAGAGAAGGTTCGTTAAGGTAGTTGGTGTGCATATTCATTCGATTATGTTCAAAAGCTCTCTTAATCGTATCTAGATTAGCTTTAAAATACCTTTTCATGGCATTGTAAACCTTAACAAATCCACCATCACCATTTAAAAGATTTTTTTTGAACCGGCCATGACAGGAATCCACGGAACTTGTTGCTTGATTCTTGTAGTGCTTGCGTTGATTGGTGAAAGCCGCGACAAACCGATGCCTATGAGGGACTAACCATTCCTCCTCCAAGTACCTTTTAACTTCGGGGATACGACTCCAATAACTCAACATCTCACTTACCTTCTCTTCATATTCCTTGATTGTGAGTGCCCAAACTATACCATCCCATTGTACCAAGAGTTTTGCCCATTCATCTTTGTTGAACTCTTCCAATTTTTTCAACTTCTCTAACCTTTCTTTCATTTTCTCTTCCGGTAGTTTCTTAGCTTTGATGTAATCTTCTTTCATTGTTGGCGTGATAAGAGGCTTGCACTTTACTTGTACGCTATTCCATGCGTGAAAAGTGCAAAGCATGTTGTGAGCATCCGGAAAACACTATTGATCGCATGCATTAAGGCTTGCTCTTTGTCGGTAATGATGACACCCGGATAATGATCTTCATGGTTTATATACTTCAATTGTTGCAACGCCCAAACATAGCTTTCCTCGGTCTCGTCCATCATATAACAAAAGCCGATGGTAAAAGGTTGCTTTGTAGATGTTTGACCAACAAAATGCAAAAGAGGTAGACAATACTTATTGGTCTTGTAAGTACAATCTAACAATAGAACCTGGTGATTGCACTGTGCCAATTTTACGAATTCTAGATGAGCAACAAACATGTGGGTCACTTTGCGGTCCGCGTCCTCCTCGAAGTAACAAGTGAATTTTTCATTCAATGCTTCAAAAAGTTTTTGTTGAATCTCGGACCTACCTTGCCAATTGATTCTCTTTGCTTTAGAGGTGGCGTTGTAAATTGTTCTCAAATTCGAACAATTTTCCGGGTTTACACGTTGGAGGTTACCAAGAATATCACGAGGAGCGTATATTTCTTTCGTACATCCCTTCCACCAAAGATCTTTCATCGGGAGTTAACCTTGTAGCTAAATCATGTTTATAAAAAATCTCGGGAGGATCGAGGTTGTGACAACCGCTTATCACCGTCTTCAAAAACCATAACCCTCTTTCCTTGTTTAGAGCAAATTAGAGTCTAAAAGGGCAACCCGTTTTCCTTGTGAAGGTTTTTGGGGTCTTTCTATTAATCTTCTTAAGCTTCCGCAAGGTGCCTTTTTTCGCATGACTCTTATACAATCCACTACACTCGCACAACAATTGAAAATGGTTATAGGTCATATTACTTCCTTTGACTATCATGCACATCTTCTTTTTAGCATGTGCAATAGCCCATTGGACGACTTCTTCCTTTTCTGACCATGTCTACATTTAACCCAATTAACAAATTAGAGATCAAAACGTTTGGAATAATATTTAAAAACATGCATTCATATACATAAGAGGGTACGCTTACAATTGTTCGGACATGAGGTGCATAGTGAGCGGTAGTTTAATCCCAAACACTAGAAGCCGGTGGTTGATTATCGATGGGACCTATTACTGGCACAACCTACACAACATAAAAAAAGGTGTTAAATTAGTCACCATTGCAAACTTACGTCTGAGAACATAAGACGTAAGTCTAGTTACGGCTATAACCGATACTTTTATAACAAGCCGTAAGTGAAACTCAAAATAATACTAACAGACAGGAGTCAGACAGGAATAGTTACGGCTCATAAAATTTTGTATTAACTAGCCTTAACCTCACTTACGACCACTAAGGTCAAAAATAATTAAGCCGGAAGTATGGCTCAAAAAATTGGTGCACTCAAGCTTATGGGCCGTAAGTACAAATTTAAAGCCGTAAGTAAGGGCATTGAATATTCCCATGCACAGACTTACGGCTGGTAATATCACGTCGGTCATAGCCGTAACTTGATGTACGGCCAGAAAAATCCCCAAATTCTAGACTTACTGTTCGGATCTGAAGAACATTCAGCCGTAAGTCTAAGTTACGGCTGCTATTCCAAGCCGTAAGTTCCTTCTGGAACTCACAAAAATCACATTTTTTACGTGATTTCAACTGTCTTGAGTGAAATAAAGCATACCTGATTGTTTTCTTGAGGTTCTTCTACATTGGGTATATTCAGGTTTGGGTAATCAGCAGGATCGACGTCGTATTCGTCGAGAAACTCTTCACTTGTGCTTACAAACTTTTTGCCATTGAAGAAACTGTATAATCCTTCATTTCCTTCGATGATTTTTTCAATGAAGATGTCGTCAATGGAAGGAGATACTTCTACCTCCATTTGGGTGCTTGATTCACTCATTTTGGTTGTGAATCAAGTTTGGGTTTTTAGAAAAAAAAGTTAGGTTTTTTTTTTCTCTCTTCTTCTTCTTCACTTGATTTTCAACTAATCAAGTTATTGCCTAAGTTTTTTTTTTTTAAAGTAAGTTTGTTAATCATGTTTTGGTTAATCACTGATTATCAGTTTGGTTTACTTAAGTTAATTTACGTCTTAACACTAAACATAAAGGGGTAATTTTGGTATTAATTAATATTTTACATAGAGGGAGAGCCAAATTACTTTTGGGACTCCAGTGATCCTAGGGCTTCAATTTTTTTGAAGCCCCAGAATCAGCTTTCTTTTTTTGGGGCTCGCTTATTTTCTTTTGCGAGATAGTTTCTCTAGTTTGACCTGTTTTTGCTTACACTCGTTAGTTTATTACACTCCGCTTGCACCGCCAAGCTCCTTTCCAAACTAAACACACCCCAATCAATATTTTTTTCATTGATTTTTTTTCCTCTCCCTCTCAAATTTTTCTAACCTATCTGCTCGTCTCCCTTCCCGTAAGCCAAAACGATCAATCTCATAAATACTGCACTTAAATTAGCGCAAGCCAGAGAAAAAACCCTTATCACCCTCATTACCTACACCGGCTTCTCTCCGATAACACCAAATCTATTAGTACCTACTGCTGAGTCAAGTTCCCCTATTCCAACCTCTTTCAAGTCTTCTCCTCTAACTGAACCATCATCAAGTACTTACGTACCAGTGACTCCATCACGTAATACCAGATGCAAGGAATATATTGAAACCGAAGAGTGTGTTGTCGGTATTTATGATCACGTCAAAAAATACGAACAAGCAGGTCAAACAACACATTTTTGGGATTAAAGTTATCTTAGTGTGTTATCTCTTTTGTTAATGGATCGACATGAACGCAATTTTGGAACCTGGTTACAATTAGGGAAATGTGGGAAAGGTGGATTGTCATATGATGTCTGGCAGACAAAGTGGTGTACGTATTTGCGAATGGATCTATTCATTGGATGGACCGCAATGGAACCATTGCTGCCTTCGATTTGGCTAATGAAGAGTTTCACGAGCTTCCATCACCACCTGGTTTACAAGAACATGATCCGTTTTGTACTGTTAAACTTCATGCTTTAGGTGATTTTTTATGTGCATATCAAAAATATGGGTTTTCAAGAAGAACAAACATAATCAAGATGTGATTTGGAATAAATAAATTAGTAATCTCGACGTCCAACCGATCACCTTGGCGAAGAACGGTGGGCTTATATGCTACGATTGGCACAATAAATATGTCTACCGTTACACCCCGAAAGATTCATCTACTCGAATGCTTGTGGAACATGGTGAGATATTTAAGTGTGGAATCCTCCACAAGAACACTTTAGTGTCTCTGAAAGGATTTGGAGAAGAAGATTGGAAACTACTGGATTCAGGTGGAAGGGCAAGATCTAACTGGGAGACAGAATGCAGTGATCATTAGACAATGGAGAAAAAGGATTTATGGGATTTCTAAAGTACTGGTATATTGTATTATGATTTTCAGCTCTTACAGAAATTCTAGAACAATCGATATTTCTAAAGATAACTCGATTGAAAAATTAATTTTATTAGGTTTTGATTATGCTTTTACTTCTTAGGATGTGTCCATGTCTTTCTTGGCACCAAGTAAACAAACTTTTGAAGGCAACCTAGCTAGTTCTCTTACACCCAATACTTATCCAGTATCTCACATCCTTGGGTACCTCGCAATTGAAAAGATTCACATACTCAAGATTGTTGAGGTTAGCACAAGACTTGGGCAATACTTTTATCTCAGTACCCTCTAAGTTAAGGTATCTTAAATGAGTTAAAGCTCCTAAGTCTTCGGGTAAGGCTTCTAGTAATGGACAGTTTTTGAAATCTTCGGGTAAGGCTTCTAGTTGGCTCTTCAGAATTGTTGTTGATATGCCTTCATCCAAATTTAATTGCAACCGACGATATTCAACCGACAATAGCATGCAATGTGTTGAATCCATGAATTAATTTTGGGCGTCAGGGCCAGTAGATATGCTATCATCTCCAGTCTTAGTACCGGCACTCAAGACATTACAAGTTTTGTATATCTGTGTTAGGGCTTTCATCTGGGGCACCGGGCATGAATCTTGATCCATTGTAGCAATACATTTTTACACCAGTGAAAAAAATGTGGAACATCTTTGTTTGCAAAGATGCCACATTTTTTACTAGGATGTTACTTGAACGCAAGCATCTGCACAAAAAAGATATAACAAAGTAATGATGAATTGAAAGTCTAAACATATATTTTTGGTCACGGTTTCTGCGTTATGGGCAGACACCAAGACCACCACTAGCTAGTGGGCTGACCCTATCTCATGGGCCGTCTTGTGTTCCCCACGTATATAAAAGGGTTAGGGTTTCCCTAAGTTTACCTTTACTTATCAAAACCACTCCAAACCGTTTGCAGCGGCGCACAGCAAGAATCCTTCCTCCACCACCACAGCTCATTGTTCCTTAGTTAGATGAGGTGGTAGTAGCAGTTCCTTCTGAAGGTGGTGATGCATCAAAAGTAATCACTGGAATAGCTCCAAGAAAGATAATTCTTATTTGCTTTTAGTAATTCATAGATTGTTTTGTTTCTCTCATAACTTCATGCGTCCTCGACGAATGATTAGATTTGAATGTGGTCTTTTCCTTATTCCACTAAATACGCATTAGGTTCTTTTTTTGTGAAATGGTTGAACTGGTTTTTTTTTTCTTTTTTCAACTTGGTAAAATATGCTTGAATGCACCGTAACAAGGTTAGATTGGTTATGCTTCCTTAAGGGGTTTCCACTTAGCTGAAGAAAACCAATCTTTTAGTTAAAACCCACTTCTGTCTACCCAAAACGGATAATACTACATTTTGGATTGGCTTATTATGGTGGCTATTAATCTGTTTTTTTGGCCTTGCTGTTTATAGGTACGATTATCTTTGTACGATTGTTCTTGTCCTCGACTGGAATCTCCAAAGGTCTGATTAAAAGAATCTCACATGGCTACCATGGCAGCAGCTAATGAGGTCAGTTTCCAAAGCTAACAATTATTTGAATATGTTCCCTTTCCATGTATATGCTCTTTTTTGTTGGTCTCAATAACATTATAACTTGCTTTGTTCTGTCTGGATTCTGGAATGGTATTGCTTTCTGTGTAAAGAAAGAAATGTGACTTCACATCAAAAGTTTTAAGTTGCTACTGTTGTTTTAAGATTTAAAAGTTAATGTAGTTTGATGTTTCATGATGCGATTGAAGTTCTTGGTTTATGGTTTTATGCAGAAAGATTATATCTTCTATTTTGGGGAAGCATATCGGTGGGAAGATATCTGTCAGCGATGAGTAGTTTGAAACAATGAAGAGCTCAGTTATGGGTGGCAGGTGGGAGCCAACAGAGGTCAGCTGTAGGTGAGCAAGCTGCGTCCAAGATGGAGAATTGATCCAAGCTTTTGTGTGGTCTTTTTAGAGTATGGTGAGTGTTCCTATACTTACTTTCACATCATGGTTCAACTTTCCATATATGTTGTAAATAAACAAATTATAAGTTTGAATCAAAGAAAACAACACGAGTCATGCAACAAAAATCAAACGTACTTAGATCGTCAAACTCTTTTTGTTAAGTAAATTCAATTTTTGTTTTCGTAAATAACTTAAACTAAGATGAAAACCGAAATATTGAAAGATACTCTCATTTTTGTTAGTGGAGAAATAACCGCGCCGAAATCAAGGATGCACGTGCCCCCATATATCCACTCATATTTATGTATTACTAATCACGTTCACTCCCTTATAATGACAAATTTCAGAAGATATGCTATCTTTGTTGCTTTTGACAAGGAATTTGAGGGCATGGCCTTAGTCATCTCAAGCATATTTCATTCATCATGTCAATATGTCGTCAAGTGAACTAGACACTGTAATAACAACTTTCTCTCTCAAAATCACGGGGCATCACATCCAACCAGCAAACTAGCTTGCATGCATATCTTGTAGCTGAACATATGTATGTCAATAAGTTAATGTTACTTGTTCTGCTTTTTGAATTTGTTTAACTTAATGTTAAATTTCAAATCTGTTGGAGCTAATCGAGTAAAATCAGACTTCACAATATTTCGTATTTGTTTACATAAGGAAATCACTCTTGCAGAATGTGCAGTAAATTTCCTTTAATTGGCCCAAGTGGCAAGGAGATTTTCCTTGATGATTTCAGTGCTTCCAAATATATTGGGATTATGAGCTTTTTCTAATGTGTTGCAGTGTTGGTCAAGTTGACGAAAACAATGTGAAATCTACGCATTCTCCAGCATTTAGAATGGACTTTTATTTTATCTTCTGTATGCTTCTGTGAGTTCTGAGTCCGTAAGGGGCTTGTGAATTGTTGTCACTTGACTCTTTTCTCATTTCGTGGTTAACAAATTTTAGTGGACATTATAAGCGAACTAACCATACGTAAACAACCTCGGCAGAGCAATTACTATGATTGTAAGATTTGACAGATAAAGAAAAACTACTATTCTGCTTAGTTTCTCCACATTCTTGTAGATAGAGAATAATGGTGTTTAGGTTGGTAAGCCGCGACAGTCGAAAACTCTTGTTTCCCTAGAAGCCAAACAACTCTTTAGGCCAGCTTAAATTATAAATCTATTTTTACGAAAAATCATGTTTCGACTATCAACCAGATGGAAGCCAATTTTTTTACCCAGGCTAAGACTTTGGTCAGAGACTAAAGACTTTGTTCAGAGTCTCTGAATCTCACCTGCCTTATCCCACCATAGTGGGTGGAAGGTATTAAAAGATCAACTAGAATTTGTGACTATTTACACATACATACACCAAGACCACCACCCGTGGGCTGATTCCGTGCCTCCGTCTCATGGGCCATTTCCATTGTGCTTTATAAGGCGCTAGGGTTCACTGACATCCTCATTTTCTAAAACACCGGTCTTTGTTACAGCTAGCGGCGCTCCATAGCTTCTACTTTCACACCACCGCCACCACCACCCGATCTACACCTCCCTTAACTATTTCAGATCTTCATGATTTCATCATTATGTAACCACTATAATCTTCAGCACCACACCAACACCACTTCCCTAATCTATGGGTTATAAAATGGATTATGGGTTTTGTGTCTCGTACACCCTAAAGAGAGGGAGGAAAGATAGCTGATCTGAATAAATCGGTTTGTGCGGATTCGGAAATAATGTTTTTATTAGATCGGCTGTTGGGGTTTCCATTTACACATTCATTGGAGTTGGGGTTTTCCTGAATACCGAAGG